>CAAKHC010013808.1:14066-83828 GCA_901007825.1 Macroramphosus scolopax | reverse complement strand
TTAACAAACGTGCACACGAGGTAGTCAGGTGAGAGAATTTGTGTTAAAAGCCTGGACGAGCATCGACCAGGAAAGTGTGCGAGGTTGTCAATATGTCGTAGACTTCAGGACCGGCTATAATCGGATGTATTGATCGTTATTGATCCAAGTGAACTTTGATCAATCCGTTTGCTATACCGCTTATCTTCCTTCAGGATCACTAATCAATCACATGGCAGACACACACACACACACACATTTACACCTGTGGACTATTTAGAATCTCTATTTAACATGACTGCATGTTTTTGGGGCTGTTGGAGCAAACCGGAGTACCCGGAGGAAACCCGGGCAGGGACCAGGAGAATATACAAGCTCACCACAGAGAGCTTGAGCCGGTTCAAACCTTTTCACTGTGCTAACCACTGCGCCACAGTGCCGCCCACAATTCTGATTATTGATCCAACGATGCTTCTTCTGCACCTTAAGACTTTTCCTGCTCGGTCCCTCACCGAAACACCAGGAGTGAAAGCTGAAAGGTGAGAGGACCACACAGAACACAGGTTCTGTTCGTCGGCAGTGTGATGAAACACTTTGTGGATCGTTCAGACTCTCAGACCGACCGCAGGACGTGCAGCATCACTTCACTGATTTATCCAACAAGACAAGACTTGCAAACAATCAACACCTTGTGTCTGCAGAGGAGACGTGACATCACCCAACGTGCTTCCTCCCTTTCCCTCTGCCTACTGCGATGAATCAATACGACCTACTAATTGCCGATTTTCTTTGAAGAGATAAGAACTTAATTGCACTTCCAATTGTAGATAAATACAACAGCTCCAGCTTCGCCTCCAGGAGGTAGAAAGAAAAACAATTTCCAGCCGAGCTGGCCGGCTGCCGGCCCGTCTGTCCCCGTATCAGATGAAGTCCTTCCAGTTTTCCTTCCACTCACACAGAGCTCCATCGTGGACTATAAAAATGGTCTCAAGTCTTTTTTTGGGGGGCCAACTTATTTTCTTATTGCTGTTCTCTCCTATAAAATAAATGAGTTGTCCAGAGCCCGAAGCAGCTCAGTGATAAACTGCAATCTGTCCTGCAGACTGTCGCAGCCGCAGGACGCCGAGCAACAAGTCCCCTGTGCTGGATTTATTTAACTTTGTTCAACATCAACCGAGACGATTAAACAGCTCCACAAAGCACACATACATATTTAAATGATGTTGATGCAGGAGCCTCACATTAATATTGATTACGGGCATGTTCCATATTGTTTTTTTGTTGTTTTTACACCCGCTGGCTGGCGCTGTGACACGTTATATATAATGTAGATTGTTTACACCTGTGATCTCCGTCTGATGGCGGCGCCGAGCTGACAGCAGAGAGGAAAGGAGGCCTGTTATTCAAATTATTCAAAGAACGTCTGCACGCCATGTGGCTTCTCCTCTGGCTGTAATCTCACGTCAGGGTACAAAGATTCAGGCAGTTGGAACAGTTCTCGGAGCTGTATTGGACCGATGATTTCTTCTGTGTGTGTGTGTGATATCTTTCAGATACTTTGAGATTCGTCCCCTTTGCTTCCTAACGTCGATCGGCCTCCTCCACATGCTGGTGTCGGACGTCTGTGTTCCATGTTTACAACAAACTGAATCTATTCTTTGACGCATCATTTCATCCAGAAGAAAACGTGGTAAGAGGCTCACTAATACTTCAGCACAGCAAACCAATAGTGCTGTTAACGGTACTTATTGGTTAATCGATGATTGAAGGAGGATACGGAGAGGATGGAGAGTCAGGGGATGATGAGGCGGATAATTCATAGCGAAGGGGAGGAGAGGGGAGGCGGTCCAGAGAGGAGGGTTGAGGGTGATGGATTGATTGAATGGTGGGTTTATATTGGTGATGGAATTGATCAGGTTCAGCTGAGGAAGTCGGCAGAGGACGACCTTTTATATCCGTCATATAACCAACAGGAGAATCGGATTGCAATAGTCGGGTTCAGCCGTGTGCATGTTTATAACACAACACATAGAATTATCTGCATTGAAATGTCAGATCTGGACCTGAATCAATGAGCAGCGCCACTCATCCGTTTATTTTCAGCTGAAATAGAAGACGGTTTCGGGGGGGTTGAGTCGCTCTTTAACTGCTGTATTTAAGACGTCTCCGACTTTGAACATTCTATTCTCAGACTAAACACACTGGAGGTCTGAACGTCTCCGTATCAAACTCGTGTCAGATGTTCACCGGACCGCCACCGGCTCCGAGACGTGCACTCAGATTAAACTTAGATCTGAGGTGAGCTCAGGGAAACCGGCAGCTCTCAAACCCTGCGTGCACATCGTTAAAGAGCCGAGCACAAACATCCCGCTGCTGCAACGAGGAGCAAACACGTATCTGACTGGAGGGAGGGAACTTCAACTGAGGCGTCACATCCGTGAGGTTCCTCCTTCCACGTTAACACCGGCCGTATCGGGGATGCTGCTGTTCACAGCTTCTATCTGAACTGAGACAAAACAATGAAACTTTTTCTGCTAAGTCACCTCTGAGATTGTCACTGCACGACGTGCCGGGAGTCGACCGCTCACTCTGCACGGCATCAAACAATAAATGAATGATGGCATATTGAAACAAACACACACACACACACACACACGGTCGGAACCGAGTTCTTACAATGTGCGATTGCTTCATTATCCCAGCAGTGAATTTGCCTCTGATCTCGTTCAGCATAAGAAAAGGCAATTAAATGTGTTTGTGAAGGTTCTAATATTGGATTTATATTCAGAAACAGAAGTTTTCACCTCGGATGAACTTGCTTGTCGGTCCATCTGAAGTGTGGACAAAACTTGTTGAGCTCAAAACGCCAACTCGTCTGAGAACCGTTATTTTGTCTCCGACTTGTTTATCACATGAAATCTTCCTCTTTTTTTTTCTTCTTCCAGATATTCGAATGCACGAAGTCCCATTTCAGCTCCGAGCTGCTCGAGGCAATTTCACACATTGATGGCCGAGGTTGCGTCTCCTTGAAATCTTTCTGAGCAAAGCCAAAATGTGCATTTTGTCGGAGCTGTAATTGCCCCGCGATGGAGACGGAGCTGCTGAAGCAGCCTCGTCTTCTCCTGCGAGTTCTCTCCAATCTGCTTCTCACGTTTCAGCTCATTTCATCATCTGCAACAAGTAGATCCTCCATCAACAGCCGCTTTAAACGTCTAGACTCGTTAAGTTTCCATTGAACGTAAATGAGGTGGATCACACACACACACACACACACACACACACACACACACACACACACACCTCCGTATTCTTCTCGGATGCTCATGTGGCTCCATATTGTCTAAACTTTAAACACAACCATCATCTGTGACTCTCAATGAGCTGCAGACCGAAGGACAGATTAAATCTGGAAGTAATAAATTAGCAATAAATTCCCAGGAAGTTAGGAAGATTGGAAACATTATTTCTAATCACCAACACTATGAATTGAAGGGTCGATCGGTGACGTATATAATCACACTCTTAATAATGAGAGTAATCAGTGTGATGTTCATGCAGCACCCTCCAGCCTTTATTGATTCCTTTTACACAGATGTGGACGTGACAGATCTTAGTCGCGACAGATCTCGCCGGCGCTCACTCGCCCCCACGTCTGATCCAGATAGCAGCAGACAGGAAACGTCTCCGCGGGTTCGTCCTCATTATCTCCCTCTTTGCACCTGTGGATCAGTCAGATCCGCCGCGAGGCTGCGCCGAGCCGTCGTGGGCTCGATCTCACCTCATCCTGCTGCTCACATGAATCAGCTTCATCAGCCGTTACTTTAGACGCCAGTGGGAACGAGACGAATCGACTCCGGAGTGCAGCTGTGTTTCTGTCCTCAGCTCTTTTGTTGGCAGACGTGTCTCCGTCTCTGTTTGCTCTCCGACTTCTGTTGTATTCCGCAGGTACTTCTCTGCTCAAACAACAGACATGGAAGTCCTGTTGGTAGATACGTCTCTGGGTGGCCTGTAATCCGTTTCCTAATCCAAGATGATGTTCTTCCTGTGCAACTGGACATGAGCCACAACAAACAAGAGCACTCGAGGAGCGTATCCCTCCACCGAGGGCCGAACAGCCTCCCAACTACATCAGTGACAGACAGCCCTTCTGTCACATGCATCATACAAACACAGAGATTAAGGCAGAACATCGCAGTAACTGATGAAAGTCCACAGAACGTCTCATTATCATCAAAGGAGCGGCTTTGCTTCTCTAAACAGACGTCACACCTTGTCCAGATTGTATTCGGCCCCCTCGAGTGAGAGATCAAGTGTCCTACTTCTGCTTTGGCAGGAGCTTTAATCAAGGACACTTCAACAGGGACCGGACCCGCCGCAAAGGCTTCAGTCTGCCCGTTGACAGACGACGTCTGGCAGCCCACGTCGTCCAGCAGAGTTCTGACTCACAGTCGAACCTTTATTCCGTCTGAGGCGTTTGGACTGAAGGGATCTTTCCCCCGACGCCCGTGAAGAGACGTATTCAATTGAACCTTGCACACGTTGTGAAAAATGTGTCCTGTTCTCATCCACACAGCTTTAGTCGTGAAGCTTTAGTCGTGAAGATTATACGATTATTTACATCTTGAGGTACTAAACTAAATCGTCTTTTGATCGTGACGCTTCCGTCGCAGCCTCGAGGCATTTCATCTTCTACTGTTGAGCCATTGAAACGCCTTCGGAAAACAGGTGCACATGAAAATGAAAATGAAAACAACGTCCTCCGATCCCGGATGAACCATGTGATTGTTACTGTAACCATGGAAACCAAGGACGGGCACTTCAATGTACAAACCAAACTATGATCTTTCCTTGAACCTCACTAAGAGACGATCAGTCTCAGAGACTTTAATAAACAACCAAATCAAGTTGGTTCAAAAGGTAAATGTCTTGTAGTTTGTTGTTGGCAGTGTTTCTCATCCTTAGTGTGAAACGAACTCTTGAGCTGACTTGACAGTTTACAAAAAGCTGCACAAATCTCATCTCATCCCGCCTACGTAATCCTGAAGAGAAGGGATGCTGCTACTGCTGCTGCTACTGCTGCTACTGCTGCTGCTGCTGCTGCTGCTGCTCTGCTGCTGCTGCTGCTGCTGCTGCTGCTGCTGCTGCTGCTGCTGCTGCTGCTGCTGCTGCTGCTGCTGCTGCTGCTGCTGCTGCTGCTGCTGCTGCTGTTGCTGCTGCGCTGCTGGTTGCTGCTACTGCTGCTACTGCTGCTGCTGTTGCTGCTGCTGCTGCTGCTGCTGCTGCTCTGCTGCTGCTGCTGCTGCTCTGCTGCTGCTGCTGCTGCTGCTGTTGCTGCTGCGCTGCTGGTTGCTGCTGCTGCTGCAGCTGCTGCTGCTTGTTGCTGCTGCTGCTGCGGGTTGCTGCTGCTGCTGCTGCTGCTGCTGGTGGTGGTTGTTGCTGCTGCTGCTGCTTCTGCTGCTGTTGCTGCTGCTGCACTGTTGGTTGCTGTTGCTGCTGCTGCGCTGTTGGTTGCTGCTGCTGCTGCTGCTGCTGCTGGTTGCTGCTGCTGCTGCTGCTGCTGCTGCTGCTGCTGCTGCTGCTGCTGCTGCTGCTGGTTGCTGCTGCTGCTGCTGCTTCTGCTGCTGCTGCTGTTGCAGCTGCTGCTTCTGCTGCTGCTGCAGAAAGAAACCAAAATCATTCACTGTACACCTGTTGCCTTGTTTCCACAAATATCTGTGGATAAAAAGCTCTTCCGCACTGATTAAGTTCTTCAATCTGATAAAAGATTGTAAGGATTTTCCATCTAATTTTAACAGGTTAATCCCACTGAGGCTTTTAAAAGGATGTACTGGCATCTTGTGTGCTTGGAAGCATCTCATGCAGAGAGGCGGTGGTGATTGTCGACGCTGCAAATTGTTCCAATTGTTGAACTGATCTGCAGAAACACTCCTCTCACTCCTTCTTTATTAATATCTGAGTGAAAGCGTCAGTGTGCATGTGTCGGTCGCACCCTGCGGTGTCATACCTGCTTCCTCAGGCTTTCCAACACAGAGGAAATTGTTTTGATAATTCACAGCTCCATCATCTGCATCTCCATGTCTGCACACTGATGTTTGAGCATCGCAATTTACCAGCCAATTAGACGCTAAAAAATATATCCTGCTGAGCGTCATGAAGAACAAAGCAGAGCTGAGACAGATCCGGGAGACAAATCTGAAGTGTTAGACAATAGTGCTGCACAATGCTACCCAAAACACAGACAACATACCTGACCCTCCACCAGCACTCACATTACACCACACAGTTAGTCTCAACGGCATCGCACACTTGATGTGTGGCCAGTGCAAATATTCCAGTTGCAAAGCTCTCTAATTTTCTAGCAAATTCACCTTGTAACCTCCTCGTAGGTGCAGCTTGTCCTGTCTGACGGGTTGATTCTGGCAGCAATAACAGTGATAATGGACACTTAATGAACTGAGTGTGGCAGGTGAAGATTGATTACTGAGATGATTATTCTAATCGAATTCTGGGTATGGAGCGAGGCGCTTCCCTCATTATGAAATTAACAAGAGACACAATGACAAATCAACCAGAGGACCACAAACCTGCTAATCATTGGTGATGTTAATATTCATACGACTCCTTCACTCAGTTCCTCATTAATACCCAACCCGACTCCTTTAATTATTTATTCATTGTTTGTTGTAGTGAGATATGAAAACAAATTGAAAACACCGCCGTGCGTTTGTTTCCAATTGCAGAATTTAAAAAGCCTTCTAGTGTGCTGGAACTCATAATTCATAGAAAGACCTCCAGAGGACGGAGAGGACGCGACCTCCAGCTCTGCTTATACAACTCGGACGGTCGGATTTACATCTGAGTCGCTGAAGTCTGACATGTTATAAATATGTAATGTCGGCTGTCGTCGTCGGGGTCTCACTGCACACGTCCCTGCTCCATGTTAGCATCTTCTTTTGTATTTCGGATCTGAACATCAGAGCTGAGCAGAGATCCGTCAAAAGACAACTGAAGGGATGTTTGAATAGGACAACGGGGAAACTAAAAATACAACATGCAGTGGAGGATCGTCCTCAGTGGTGTAACTCAAGTAATTCACCGGCTGCCAAACCATTAAAACGCAGCTTTCCAAAGAACCCACAGGGCGTTTTGGTAGCAGATGATCTGACGACCTCATTCAAACCGATAGAAACAACAATTCAACACTTTTAGACCGATTTTCTCTCACCAATCCAACAAAATACTCCCAGCCTTTAATATTTATAGGCTGCATATGAAGCTGTACAGTGAACATGACATGTGGAGCTTGTAAATAGCTGCTGACAGAACAGAAGCAAGAAGAACAGAAACGAATGCTGCACGTAACATAAGAACTATTAATGCAAGCTAATTGATTCTAGCAGCAACATGTATGTGACACGCCAGAGACGGAGGTGATGGTGATGGTGTGGAAGGGAGGTGACAGGAAGGATGTCTGAGGGACTGATGATGTAGATAAAGTGTGCAGCAATCATCTTTTTAAATGCTTTCTGTCTCTTGTTGTTCCCTGATTGCCTCCAGCGTAGTAGACTTATCATAACACATGTCAACATCCTGACCTGGTGGTTTCTCAGTAATCAGGACTCCATCATTATGAAGGTAACCCCGCCTTCAGTTTGACCTCAGCGTGTCCCGGAGGTGTGAAGCAGAGGAACCCTCGCTCGGACCGCTTCAGCCGGAGCCTCCAGGACGACACTTTATCTCCATGAAACAGCCTCACGAGGTGAGAACAATACCTGTCTGACGCCGTCTGTCACAGCTGGTAGACATGCAAACACCCTTTGAAGGCGTGTGTGAGGACGCTTTTAGTGGTGAGACTCAGGTAGTTCAGACAGATCTGACAATCTGAAGCTTGTAGACTTTATACGGCTGGAAACAAACCAATTCTTCAGTTTCCAAACAAACTGTATATACGAAAACATCAACCTGCTTCCTGGGATGAAGTCTATTTTTTTGTTCTTGCAGCTGAAGAGAATCAATCTTGAATTTGAGGTTGGTGGAAGTTGTTGTTCCAGTTCACTAAGTATACGTTGCATCTAATGGATGTTGTGTACACCTGTCAGATCTTCCTCCAGGGGTCCTTGAGGGAGCTCCATCAAAAGGAGGAACCTTTTATTTTCACTATGTTTCCGTCCATAAATGTAGCAAAGTATTAGTTCAGCAACCTGCTGCTGCTTCTCTGCCTGCCTTTGGCTTTTCTTGTATGCAAACTGGAAGGTCGGGGGGGTCCCAGGACAGAGCCATGACCCCCTCTGACTAAAGTGATCCTCCACCGAAGTAACACAATGACGACAATAACAATAAGTGTTCGACTTGGTCGCAGGTTTTCATAAATGTTCTGTATTATAATTCAAAATCTTAGACCATCCTGGACCCCCGTCTTCTGGATGTCGACCCTCTTTTCGGGAGTGAGGAGCAGGACGAGGTCATCACGGGATTATTTCTAATCCATCCTTTTCTCTCGCGTATAACAAGCGAGTGTTAATCCGTTATCAGAAAGTGTCGCAACTGTTGCAAATTCGCATCCCTGCCAAATACCTGCAGGCGAGTACTTTGCATTCGAGTGTCGTTTATTCGTGTAAAGACCTTTAGTCTCACAGAATCTCTCTCTTTGTTCAATCCCTGCCAAAACGCTTGAAGGACTTATCTGACTCTCAATCTGCTGGATTCTCCACTCCACTTTGACACATTTCTTTCTCTACCCTGACGCCAGCTTCTGTTACCACTCTGCAGATAATGAGCTCGTTCAGCGCTGTGAGACTGAAGACAAAAGAAAACGATGAGCTGTAATATGCAGAGATGCTGCTGCGTCGGGGGTTTAGTTGTTGGTTGTTTACCGTGAACGACCGCTTTCGCAAGAAGAAATTAGATCCATTGTAAATATAGAACCTTTTTTCTTCCTTCGCAGCTGAACACTTGAAGCTTCTTGCAGCTGCATTGACGGACTGTGAAAGTGGACTGAGGGTCCAGATCTTACAGGCTGAAGCAAAATACTATTTGTGTGCTTAGATAAGAAGATAAGATGGACCAATAAGCCTTGCAACTTCAACTGTCAGTCACAGTATTGTGTGAAAACATCCATAAACAGCAGCAGATGATGGAAGCTGACCAACAGCATCCTCTGGATTCACCCGTCTTTACTTCACATACGTGCAACAGGAGAGAAGCTCAGCCAGCGGTACCGAGGTGAAGGCGGCCTGTCATGTCTGTATGAGACAGAATGTCCATTAACTCCAATGTAAATCTATTTTTCAGAGGAATACGCAGTATTTCAAAGTAGAACTATTAAAAACTAATTGTGACGATCACCGTCTTATATTATATATTATAGTGAGTCATCCCATTGTGGACCAGACCTCCATCAATCACCTCCTTGTTGATGCACTATAGTGATGTCAGAACCTCTCCTCTCCTCTCCTCTCCAGCCAGCCTCTCTCCTCTCCCCTCCCCTCCCTCCTCTCTCCTCTCCTCTCCCCTCCTCTCCTCTCCTCTCCTCTCCTCTCCTCTCCCCTCCTCTCATGCGTTGCTGGGTTGCCTGGATACTTGTTTTCTCCTCTCGGTTGGAGGGTACCAACCACAGGACTATAAACCCACTGAAGGTTGAAGGGTGATGCGCGGCACACGGGAACAGAGGGTGACAGACTGTCATTCTGTCACTTGGTCTCTGCTCAGTTTCAGTACTAATCATTCACACATTTCATGAATTTGCCATGTGAAGTATTGATAGACTGGAACTTCATCTGAAGCTGAACCTCTCCTAAAGAGTAAGTGTTATTTTTCTGAGGACCTGTCATTGACATGTTATCCTAGTCCCTAACCTAACCTACCTCTGACACTAACCTACCTCTGATCCTAACCTACCTCCGACACTAACCTACCTCTCATACTAACCTACCTCTGACACTAACCTACCTCTGACACTAACCTACCTCTGACACTAACCTACCTCTGACACTAACCTACCTCTGACTCTAACCTACCTCTGACACTAACCTACCTCTGACACTAACCTGACACTAACCTACCTCTGACACTAACCTACCTCTGACACTAACCTACCTCTGACACTAACCTGACACTAACCTACCTCCGACACTAACCTACCTCTGACACTAACCTACCTCCGACACTAACCTACCTCTGACACTAACCTACCTCTCATACTAACCTACCTCTGACACTAACCTACCTCCGACACTAACCTACCTCTGACACTAACCTACCTCTGACACTAACCTGTGTCAAAGGGTACAAGACACAGAACTGAATGCTCCTGATGTGTCATCAGTGTGTGAATGTGTTAGCAGCTTAGCACCTATAGTGAGTCATATATGAGTCACCGGTATGTTTGGTTTGCATCAAGGTGTTCTATATAAACGCTCCATTCATTTTCCAAACTTTTTCATTGTGGACCCACTCGGCTGCACATCACCTTTCATTCTTCCCTTCATAATAACCATCACCGCTCTCAGTTTCCAAGACAACCACTCCATCAGCCACTCACGGCTTAGCTGCCAATATTATTGCTGAAGTGTGTGTGTGCGTGTGTGTGTGTCTGTGTGTGTGTGTGTGTGTGTGTGTGTGTGTGTGTGTGTGTGTGTGTGTGTGTGTGTTCGAGACTTAAGCCACTCTCACGGACACAAAACAGAATGAGTATGTGATATAAGAAGATCAAGAGTAAGGCAAGATTGAAAATTGATTTCTGATGTCATTTGTGGAGCCGGGCTCAGACACACAGGTGCACCCGGTGATACGCTGTGTGAGGGGTAAACTCATTAACACTCACTACTCCACACATAACTCACCACTCGACTGTAGACTCGTAAAGTCTGAAAAACATCACATCAACACCCTAATGACATCAGTGTGGTTGTGCCTGATGATAACCACCAGGTCGGGGTTCCTTTCATCCACTGTCTCACTGGCTTGTTTCTCTTCACCATCCCTTTGTTTTTATTGACACACTCAACCCTCGTATTGATTGTGTATTGACACTGACCTGTCTCTCTCTCTCTCTTTGTTCTTCTTCTTCCTGCCATGCTGCTGCTGCCTCCATGTTCGCCTCCTCTCGTCCACCAGGTGAGTCATTTCATGCTCTTTGGTCTCAGTTGTGTGTTTCATCAGTAAGTTCAACTGGGAGCCAGGTGATCGTGAACATAGCAGCCACCGACCCTGCACACACACACACACACACACACATGCACCACAGTCCTCTTCACATTGATCAAACTCTTCATCCCACATTGTGTTCCCTCACCAGTTCATCCCTTCCACCCGGTGGGCGCCTGTTTTTATTATTATGGGATTTTTATTGGTCCCGCTCCACAATGGAGGGACCTGTGTGTGCTGGTGTGTGTCTGCTGTTGGACAGTGGTGTTGATGAATGGGCTGTCAGGTGTAGATCCAGATGGAAGCAGGCCTCATTTAATAGGTTTCCATGAAGACACAGATCCCAGTAGGGTGACCGAAGGAGTGGCCAAACCGGCCGAGCGAGGTGATATCAGTGGAGAGAGAGAGAGAGAGGGAGAGGATGGGATATGGAGTGGATTGATAGAGGGCTTGGATGAGAGGCAGGGGACTCCTCACACACACACACACACACACACACACACACACACACACACACACACACACACACACACACACACACACACACACACGCACACACACACACACTCTACATATATGAATATATATGATTTTATGATTTATTCTGCTTCATGCTTCCTCTGGTGTGTTGACGTGTGTTCACAGTAACAGACGTGTGTGTGTGGATGTGTGTTATGCAGTGTAACAGACGTGTGTGTGTGGATGTGTGTTATGCAGTGTGAAAGTCTCTGATTGGGTTCATAGTGATGCTGCGATGTGTTTCATCATTTCATAGCAGATCTGTGAACATATAAAATAATATATAGATAGATTAAATACTTATTATTGATGTCCATTAGCATCAATCTGTACAAACACATCACCACGACAACGGTGATATTAACTACAAGTCATCAACAATGTTATATACACTGATGTTATAACATCAGAGAACCACAGCATGTGAAGGTATTTCTTTACACAGATCGACTTGTTCTGCCGACAGCAAAGCAAAAACAGGATTTCCAAAGCGACTCAGTGCTGAAGATCTTTTCACCAACAATGTAGAACAGATAAAAGGCCTGTAGGAAGTCCAACACTCATCAACTACATAGATATTAATGACCCTGTTATTATATTGAAATGTTAATGTTACAGCAATAATGTCACATTAATTCAACTTCTCTAACCGCTTGTAGCCGACGGGTGTGTGTGAGCGGTGAGGTGTGTGTGGCAGGACACCTTCCTCCTCCTCCTCCTCCTCCTCCTCCTCCTCCTCCTGTCGGGAGTGGTGGACCGACGTGACGCAGGCATTTGTAAAACCAGGGCAGTAATAGTATATTAACATACACATGAGACGCAGCAAATACAAGAGCTTTTTACTGGAAACACAAACGCTGTAAGAATAAAAGACTTAACTCGTTTTCTGATGGTCAGAAATTCACGAGATTCAAAGATAAAAAGAGAACAAATACGTTCACGGTAATGCAAAGAGCAGACGACCATGTCAACGACACAAATAGAAGACAGGATGAATGAAAACTGAACATTGTTTTGGTTTAATGTGCAGCTGGAAGTCCTGAACTACTGACTGTATCATTGTACTTCATTAAAAGTGACAAAAGTACAGAAAGTACTGCCCACTTTCACTTGCTGATGCAATTGCAGAGTGACGACACACAAAGTACCGAGCGGCTGCCAGCAGGGTGAAGATGTGGCACCTTGGAGACCACAGTAGATCTAAAAGTAGAAGCACGTCTCTTCACTTTATGACAACTTGATAAAAGCTTCTCCGTGTTTGTTTCACACCGTCACAATCTGTTCCCATCTTATTTTTATCGGTCACATTTACCGTGTTTTAACCTGAAGTTAACGTGTCTCCTGGGCTGTCGGGGTGATGGAACAAACCTGGAGGTCTTCTTCTACCTTCGATGGAGCTTCTCTCAGCCCGTCAGAGCTTCATGACGAAGGCTTTTATTCATGTCTGGATCCTTTGTTGATTTCTGGATTGTCCAGATTGGGGAGACGCAGGTTCCCTTTGCTGTCTTTATGGTGCCACTCATACACAATGATTCCTCCTCCACCCCTCTTCCTCATCCAGCCTCTCTGACAGCCTTCAAGATGTTTTTAATTGGAGCTGAGAGAACGAGCAGGGCCTTTCTTCTTCCCACTGCTCCTCCAAACCAGTGGCCTTCAATGGGTCTCTTGAAGGCCACTGTGTGTGTGTGTGTGTGTGTGTGTGTGTGTGTGTGTGTGTGTGTGTGTGTGTGTGTGTGTGTGTGTGTGGACATCACAGAGGATAATAATCTCACAGATGAACAACAGCTTGGTTTATGGAAGTATGATGTTCCCGGGGCTGGTATCAGATATTATCTTTGTTAGCTTCATCTTCATAATGACACATTAGCCCGGAGGCTAATTATTTTTAAGTGGCTAATAAAAATGACTTTCGTCATTAAGTACAAGTGGTAAATAAATAAAAACTTAAGGAGCCTTGACAGTCAACCGACTTATTGTCAGGGGATACATATTGCATTATGAATCGTTTAAATGTATTTTAAACTCGCGCATTAACCTCAACAGAGTAGCTAGACTCCTTAACAAGTCTAGCTAGTGCGGAGTGTTCTAGAAATATGTGCATGCGTCAGTTATGTGGAATAAATAAGTACATGTGTAAGTACCTATTAAAAATATCTATATATATAAACAGTAGTATTTATGTTAAAAGCAAGCTAACAAGTAAATAGCCGTGCCTGCTACATAAGTGTAAAGTCTGTCATGTGTAAATTATGTTATGATATTAAGCTAACAGTTTTTGACCTGCATTCCGGGGAACAACCGAGCCCCACCACCACTACCGCCGCCGCCGCCCCCGCAGTAAAGCGCACACAAGCGAATTAATTAACTTACCATCACCGGGAGATATTGTTTCGACTTCCACGCCCATGGTTGTCAAAGATTAGCACTGGAACATAAGGCTTAAGACGGTCAATGTTACCCGTTTTGCCGTTACAAGTCGGGGTGTATCGATGGACACCATGCATTCACCGACCGACCGCTACTACCGACCCGGACTATCTACAGCCAATCGCCAGAGAGCAAAGATATTTCCATGTTAGTAGCGCCGCGGCTGCGTCGAGATCTACAACTCCATCACGTACTTGGTCTTAAGTGTAGTTAGATCGCTCCGCCGCTTGGCGGCTGCGCCAACTTGTAAGCGAATCACCATAAAATAAACCAGTTTGTTCATATTTGTATATACTATATATATACATATTTATAATTTTAATGATGTTCATAAACACCGTGTACATTTAGTTCCTTTTCGTTCATTTTAACAGCCGATTTACTCACACGCAGCCAAATATGTTCAATTACTACAAAGATGTTCAACTACGATTCCCACAATGCACCGATTCTGTCAGTTAGTTTTTGTTCCGGGTCTTATAGAAATTAACGTTGGACGCACATTTCAGCCGGCAAAAGGTGAATTAATGGTCGCGAAATCCACTCACAGTGTTCCATACGGCTTCCAGCAGAGATGTTTGAGGTTTTATAAGGTATGCTTAAAGTTAAAATGCTTAAATTTGTACGTTGCTGTGATTGTTTTGGTTGTCTGCTAACTCGCTACATAGGAGGCACCGCGTTTGCTAAAGGCATGTTTGGATTTACAATAAGTTTGAACTGGAAAACCTTATTGTCTCATTATGTTATCTCTTATTTTGTTATAGTTGAACAACGTCTCCATGCAAGTTTCCTATTCTGTAATACAATTGGCTTCAGTATTCAGTAAAACATACCTAATATAATGAATTATAATTCCCCTCCTAGTATTCTATGTAAGTTCTTGTTTTATCTTGTGGACATCTATTTTGAGAAGACACTTTCCCAGCAGTGACTGAGGCACTTTCAGCAGATTTAAAAGACCTCCATGCTGGATTGAGACACTCCCACTAAACACACAACTTAGTGCTGTTAATGCCCTCAGGACCTCACAGGACTGGTGTCTCATTAAGGTCACTCAGGCCTAAGCAGCTATAAGTTTTCGTCACCATTGCCTCAGCTCAGGGAGAGTGGATTAAGTCATGTACTTGGAAGGAGACATAGGGGGAGGCTTTTGCTATTCTTAATCTGCATAGGTAGCAATAGCTACTCGTTCCCAGTCAGATCCAACACTGGACATCAATGGTAACTTTTTGAAAAAGATTTTTGTCCTTTCTTTCTTTTTAAAAGCGTCCTTTCGCCCACCAGGATGGATCTTGGTAAGGCAAAGCTGCTTAGGACAGGAGTCAACTCGCTACATCAAGCCATCCACCCTGTGCACGGGATAGCGTGGACAGATGGCAAGCAGGTCTGCCTGACATCTCTCTACTTCATCAATGGCGAGGTGAAATTCGGGGACACCAATGTTATCGGGCAGTTCGAGCATGTCTTTGGGCTCTTCTGGGGCCCTCTGTGTTGTTCTGACTCGCCTGCCTTGCTCGCTGTTCAGCACAAGAAACATGTCACAGTGTGGCAGCTGCAGCTCAGTGCTCTTGAGCAGAACAAGCTGCTGTGCACTCAGACCTGTGAGATGAGCGAGCCTTTCCCGTTGCTCGCCCAGGGTTGTGTTTGGCATCCTAAACTGGACATTTTGGCTGTACTGACCAAGAGGGACACTTCTGTGCTGTTTTCTGTCCGTGTGGACAACAGGAGAATCAAAGCAGACATAAAAGGTAGTGGACTTATGCACTGTGCTTGCTGGACTAAGGATGGCACACGCCTGGTAGTGGCTATAGGCAGTTCTCTTCACTCTTATATCTGGAATGACATCCAGAAGAGCCTGCTGGCCTGCTCCTTCTGCCCCATCTTTGATGTGGGAGGCTACATCTGTGCCATCGAGGCCACCGGGGAGGCTCAAGTAGCTGTGGCAACAGAGCTGCCTCTGGATAAAATCTGTGGGTTAAATGCAGGCATAGCCTTCGACATGCCGACGGAGGCAGAGTCCCTGCGAGGTCAGGGCTCAGATGAGGACAACCATCTGGAGTCGAGAAGAAGATCATCTGAATCAGACAGGTCCTTCATATCCAGCACAGGCCCTCTTGACCTTACCCATCTCCTCGCCAGGCACCGTCGCTCAGACCCCAGCCCCCTTATTCACCTGCGGCGCAAAGACACCATGACAGGTTCTGGCCAGGACTCCTCACACCTCATCCTGATCACATACGATCGTAAAGTAACTACCACCCGCAAAGTCAGCATCCCCGGGATTCTGGTCCCGGACATAGTGGCTTTTGATCAACGTGGTTCCACCGTTGCAGTGGCTTCCAACACGTGCAACATGGTGCTGGTGTACTGCATCACAGCTTCAGCCATGCCCAACATCCAGCAGATCACTCTGCAGGCTAACGAGAGGCCCAAAGGGGTCTGCTTCCTCAATGACAAGATAGTGCTGCTGATGGTGGGCAGGCAGAAGTCAAACGACCCCGCCTTCCTCCCATCGTCCACCACAGAGAAATATATTCTTCGTCTTGCGACCAAAGAGTTGATGTATGATGCTGAGACACCGTTGCCGCCACCCCCCTCTGCTCACACCCCTGAGTCTCCTAATTTCTGCGCACGGATTAGGAGGCACTCGGAGCACCAATCTAAGGATGACAGAGAGCGTCCAGGGATAAAGGACTTGTTGTTGCCTGGAGGGGGAGCAGTCCGATCACCAGCCAACAGACGCAGGCTGGTGGAGGAGGTGAGGAGCGTCGAGCAGAGCCCCGTCGCCAGCTCGGTGGACTTCTGTGACCGAGCATCAGACAGAGCACCGTTCAGTCCCACCTCCGTCACGGTTGAGAATTTCGACATGGACCACGTCAACCGCATTTCCAGCCTGGCGGTGGCTGGCAAGTTGAGCAGGGACTCCAGCCGGGCCAGCTCTCCTCGCTTCGAGCCGTCGGAGAAGCTCCACACGGAGCAGACGCTGCCGATGCATGAAAAGATATCAGGTGAAGCCAGAGAGCGTGCGCTGGAGCAGCTTGTTCACAACATGGAGAGGCTCTTCACACGCTTCGCAGATGTACAGCAGTGCCTGACAGAAATCAGAGATCACACCCAGAATGGGAAGAAGGCCCTGAGTGTCTACCCCAACGCCTGTGAACCCCCGTATGTCAATGTCACATGTCAGGTACAGTGATACTCTACATTCTCCTCTCTTTGAAAGGATGTTGCACGATGTGTAACTGAAACTTGTGAGGAAGAGATTACTTTAGTGCTTCAGACTGAAATACTTGAGTCTATTTCAGTGTTCAGTCAACAGGATTCATATTAACATGTTGATGATATGATTAGAATCGGATCATGCTTCTCTCTGATTGGTCCCTGTTCTTCTTTTTGTGCAAACACAGAAGCAGTTATCAGAAAACGTGTTCATCGACGAGCGGAGGCCGGTGCTGCTGTGTGACGGGAAGCTGCGTCTGCAAGCCCTCCAAGACCTTTTTAACCTTGCGGTTGTGGAGATGATGTACGGTACGTGGAGCCTATTGCACTGTTTCTGCTCTCTTTTTTTTTTTTTACAGGGCCACTTTCAAGACTTAAGTGAATCAAGAAGCCAGAGTGTCTGCGTCTTAACTATGTCGCAATATCTAAGCTGCGTTCTTCCGCCGGGTCAGTGACGCCTGCAGGATTAACTTGTTGTGACAGGGTGTGAACAGGGTTAATCAATTAAAACCACTTTGAGGAAACACCTGGGAGACCTCTTAGGAGAGTCTCTCTCTGCAAGTGTGTGATGGGATTCCCTCCTGACCTCATCGACGCTCATGATGTTACTCTACTTCTCCTTGTATTTCGTCCAAGTTCCCCACTCAGAAGGCCTTTTCACTGATAAATGAATGCTTCTTCCAATCGTACAAAGCGTGCTCAGCAGGCTCGAGCATTGTTCTTCTCGCATGCGTAAGCTATAATTGGAAGTGATTAAAGGCCTAGGACAGATTACAAGGTTTAAAACTAAATCAGCTTACTTCCATTTAACGTGTACAGTGTTTTGGTTCTGTCGTAGAACAGACTCGGACCGTAACTGCGGACACGACACCGACCGGGTCTCACTGAGCTTTGACTTGCATTTTCTGGCACTCGTATATTAGTTACTTCTCTAACAGAAGTTGTACGATTGCGCAACAGCTGATTTCTTTTGGTTGATAAATGCAACTTTTATGTATCAAAGATTACGCTGAGCTAAGCTTCCTTTCCCTCTTTTCTTCCAGGTCCTTTGTGGATTGTACTTGTGGCAGATGCCGATGGCTTCGTCCCGCTGACATTCAAGCCGAAGGAAGAACTCACAGTGCGGAACGGGAAGCGGAAAACGAACCTGCGGACTCCCGGGAGTCCAGACACCTCTAGCCCATCCAGTCCAGCCCCCACCCAGAAACAGAACCCAACAGCAGAGGGCTACTTATAATGGCCCTCCCCGACCCCACCCCCTGTAACACTCACCTCCGTTCATGGACTCGTGGAGCTCCGTCCCTGCTGCTCAAATATACTGACTGAATCCAAGTACACAAGGCAGACGGCCGGTTGACACACCGCTGCACATAACCAGAGTTATATGTATTTTTGTATCGGAGAATACTTGAAACAAGGGCTGCCTCATTAGATGTTTACAGGCTTTGAAAGAGATTTGAGAGACACTTTCCTTCTTTACCGTTATGACCTCAGTGTTCATTTCGTCAGGACACAACTTAGACGAAACATATTCCTAGTTTCACCCCTGAAATAATAAAGTAACCTGTGATAACAGGTAAAAACAGGATACACACACACACACACACACACACCTCAAAATATTAAATTAATTAGAATTAGCTGCTTAACAGTTACGACGTCAGAAATATGAATTCATGTTGACGGCCCTTTTGAGGAGCCGGATTTATTCACTAGATGAATCTAGGATATTATATTGGCAACAAACTTTGACAAACTGCATAAAAGAATGTTTTGTTTTTGTTGCCGTTGAGAAGGGGGGGGGGGGGGCAGCAGCGGAGATCTTCCTCTCGATGTTCGTTGTAGACAAACAGTTTAATTTCTCCTCTCAAAGTAAACCCAGATAATGGACATCATTAAGATGATGAGACGAGATGTGCCTCCCGTGTAACATAGTGTCACCCCTGATTGTGTAAATGGGATGGACGAAATATTAGGAACACCTCTAACTGCAACCTGGTTACTTCATCAGTTACATCATTTAAAAATGTTTTTGTTCAAGATGTGTAAGTACAGTTTTGATCGTCTCGTTACAGGAACATATGCTAACGTTGTGATGACTGTATCCCTGCAGAAACGTGTGAAATAAATGAGGTGATGTCATTCTGATTCTAGGTAGCACTTCCATGCAGAACATAAACCCTCTGATATGTGCAAAAAAACAAGAGTTGAATCACTTTTATACTTGTGCAGTATTAACAGGTACCAGCAATAACACAGATGGCCAGCAGAGGGGGCACTACACTCATGATTGTACAATGTTAAGAGCACTATGAAGGACCGAATGATGTAAAAGTGTTTCTTTTTTTTAAAAATATATATATACATGTTCTTTTTGGTGGATTTTTTGTGTGCACTTCTTTCCTTTTTTTTTTTTACATCAAATACTTTAGTTTCTCAGCAAAAAGAAACAAAAATGGATCCTGTCTAGCAGAAGTCTACAACAATAGTTTCATATCATCAACCCTTTTATAGTCATATATATCATAAATAAATAACAGTGTTGTAGAGCTAAACACAGCAAGAAAAAAAAAGAAAAAAGATATACATTCATCTGTATAAATAAGGAAATCTTATATATTTATAGCTTCTTTTTTTTTAGCAAGAGGACCGTACAGTACATGTTCATGTGAAAATAAAAACAAAAAATGTTTACATTAAATCTATTTCTCAGTGTAATATACACTAATGGAAAAAACTTCCAGATGAGTCGCTGGAATTTTTTGTGGCTTCGAGATGCAGGTCAGATGTTACTCAAATCTTCTGCTGTTCTGGAGCCGATGCTTTGTTTCCTGTATGAGACATCGATATCAGTTATAGTGGCGGCGTTCCGTTACTATGGTGACATGTTTTAACTTGATCCCTGCTCTTCTGCTCACCGTAGCTCGTCCAGGTGGAGTTTATTCCTGAGCCGCACTTGTTCGCTGATGGGATAGAGGAGGAGGATCATCAACCCTGTAACGATGAAGGCGACGGGGGCGGCGCCGATCAGCAGCTTCAGCGTGTACACTACAGGAGCGGGCTGCTTGCAGGCGCCGGTGTCGTAACCTGCAAATCTACACACATGCAGACATCCTGCTTTACAACTGGAGGCTTGCAAGTGCACGTAAACACATGATGAACTGCACATCGGGGCGGAGGTCAATGCAGCTTTGCAGGGTAACCAAAAAACAGCAAGGAACGTCCACTTACTCCAGGCACAGGGTCGACACCCCCAGGGAGATGCCAGCTGCAAACTTGGTGAAGAACACGTAGAATGAGTAGAAGATGGCTTCGTGGCCTTTACAGTAGGGGTTGGCCAGTCTGAAATCATCCACCACATCTGGCAGCATCGACCTGCATTCAACACACACACACATGCAGAGCTGAGTGAAGGCGACACATGTCTGTTATTCTGCAGGGATTTAATCATCATCGCTGTCAAGTAAAGTTTTAAGGCTTCCTCTCACTCTGACTTAAATCATCTAACACAACGTGCAGGATGGTAGCAGCTGATGAGGCGAGGGCTACTTATAGCGCTCTGATAAACGGGTGGGCTGAAATTACAGGGCTAATAACATGATTAGATGATGAGCAGCAGGCGTTACCACTGGCCCGGTCCCACGAATAGGATAAACAAACAAGCCCTTCCAAAATAAACATGCCCCCATGGACGGCCTCTGTAATTTGGGTTTTTACGAGGGAGAGGACAAGAGTTGAGTGACGAGCTGCGTCGGCCAGGAAGGGGAGCAGGAGACTGCTTCACCTCTGCATTAGCTCGACGACGGAGCAGCGGATTTATTGCAGACGCCCCCTCTAATTCACAGGAATGACATCACTTCCTTGTGCGTGACCTGACCCGGCGAGTGGACACACGAAGTTCAGTCACCACAAATAGCACGTTAGCGCACGACTTTTGCATGAAATCAAAGGGAACGAGCATTAGCTGCACGGACAGACATATATTTACATAAAAACACTAAAGACTATTACATGTATGTGTGCTTTGTACCAGGCAGATGGCAGGAAGCCTTCGGGATACAAGCAGACCAGAATCCCAGCAGGCAACATAACACGTCTCTATTTAAACTTCAATAGAAAAACTGCATCACCCAAGAAAAAGAACTCATAGCGGATGTTTTCGTTTTTTTAAAGGCTGTTGCTGCCAATTTAACTCAAACATTTCAACCATATCCAGTGTGGAAGCGCTGATCTGAAGAGTCTTACCACGGCAGCAGGAGGGAAGCGGCAACGCTGAGTCCAGAGGAAACAGCCACAACGTAGGCCACCACCACATTGGGGATAAACACCAGCATCATGGTGAAGGGCATGATCCACTAGAGAAAGACAGAAGCTGCATGCATAACTTGCTCCACCTTTTTGTTTTGGATATGAAACTAATGTATTTTAAAGGCACTACTTTTCCAATCAATCCACAAGATGGCAATCAGAGTGAAAATAAATGAGGCAAACAAAATATAAACAAACAGGATTCTCACTGTGATTCCGCAAAAAGCCGCCGTCTTCTTCCCAAACCTCTGGAGGAACCAGTGCCACAGTGGGATGCTTATCACTGCAGAAACCTGAGCAAACAAGCAAAGGAAGTGTGATGCACGAGTCAGGGGAATCGTTCCGAATGTAGTTCAGTGTGAAAATGTGCCGTCTCATTATATTCGAGGCAGGTTTCATTCTCTTTTTTTATAACAGGAATCGTTCCATGAGAATCTATATTTGTTTATCAGAGATTTATGATAAAAAGATGTCATAATGTATTTTGTCAAGTTCAAGATGTGTATTTAGGTAAAGCTACAATCAGTGATGATCTGGCCCCTCGCCTCACAGCGTCGCCATGGCAACGCTGAATCATCTTCAAGATTAGCAAACTCTTCTCGTAACTTTTTATCATGAAGGTTTATAGAATATATGTGTGAAGTTTCATCGAGATCAGAGGAGTTAAAAAAAGAGGAAAATTTTCATATTGTGCAATTTTATGTAAAAGCGCCACCTAGTGGGCGTAGCGCTAACGTTTGCACAGATTCTCACGAGGGCGTGAGAAACAACTGAGCCAAGTTTTGACTTCAAAGACGGTTTTATCTTTTGTGTTTTTTGTCTTTCTTTGTTTATCCACAGATTGTGCGATCAATGACGTGGGAGTTAAACTTTCTCTTTTACCTTGATTCTAGCACCTCCTACTGGCCACTATGCACTTTGCATGAAGAAGACTGATAACTCCTTCAGTTTCAACAGGGACTTCACGCCAGTCAGGAGTGGATCCCTAATTAAGTCAGTACATCTTTGTAGACATGTCTGGGTGCTTGCGAGGTGCATTAAAACTGAACTCACCAGGATGGTCAGCACAATATTCTGGAAGTGATCCCTCAGGTCAGCGGCGTAAGTGCAGAAGAGAACAAAGTTGCTCTGGACCAGCTGCAGGAATCAGAGATCAAACATTGAGGTAGTCAGAATCGTCCTGTCTACTCAGCACTCGGCTTGCTGCGCTGAGTGCCGAATGAAGTGACTGGAAAAGCCGCTGACAGCTCACATAGATGACAGCTGACACCTCCTCCGAGAGGAGAGGAAATACACAGAAATAGATACACAAAAAAAAAGGGCAAGTCTGCCACAATCTAAAGAGTCTGACCATGAAGGAAGAAGCCTACAAGTGACACACAGCAGCAACAATGTGCTGTGCTGGTAACACTCCAGAGCCTTCAATCATACAGCTCGCTCTAAACCATCAGCTTTCAGTAAGTGCTCTTGTGCATTGATCAAAACACTGAGCGCCAGTAACTCATAGCTGCATTTCCAGTATCAAGGACTGGCTCCATTTACTGCATGTGCTGAGTGTCGTGCCTCAGAAGTGCTCTCTGCATTTACCTGAATGGCGACAGTGATGAAGAGGAAGGCGGCGGTCAGAGTGAGGTACGGCCCGTGTCTCATCACCAGGATGAAGCCCTGATGGAAGGGGATCTGCTTCTCCGTCTGCGGGGCATAAGGATCTGGAATGTGGGTTGAGAATAATGAGCGTATCAAATAACATGCAGTGAGTGAGCGGCGATGGATTTGGGAGTCGTGGAACCGCCCCTGCAGTGCAGTGGAAGTTTATCCACTGAGGTTTGTCACTTACAGTGTAACAAAGACAGACTTATAACTAACACTGGCAGCGTCCCAAAGATTAGTTCAATGAACAGTTTCTCTGTATGGGAGAAGATACAAGGGAGTTATAATCCAAGAAATGTGGGACAGTAAAGGGCTTCTTCAACGCTGAGCTAATACACTCTGGCATGTCTTAACAAACTGAATAAAACAGGAAATATTTGGGATAGAATCAGTTTGCTGTTTTTTCTCGTGTTATATGAGGTCACATTTAAAACATCTGAAAGGAACATGACCTTCATCAGACGACCTCTGCATATCTATCTGAGAGATCCTGTTACTATAGATGTGTTATATATACACCATCTCATATTGACCATTTAAAGGGAAAAACACCACCATGTTTCTTATGAATCGTCTGAACAGCGTCAATGGATCTTGACTTAGGTTTTAAAAATACATGGTGGGATGAAGTTCCAAAATATGTTCCCTCATGTGTTTTGATGATGGAAGGTGGAAGATCTGTCTAACTCTGGATGGGCGTTCAGTTGGGTTGCGATCTGGTGACTGCCATCGATGTCACAGTGTTTCTGTACTCAAACAATGACTGACCTTTTACAGCATCTGTGTTTCCTCATCTCAAAATAAATGTACTTGCAAAAATAATGCATGAATGCATACGAGTGCATGCAGCAGTGCAGTACATGCACTTTAAGTTGCACTAAATTCAAGGTCAGTAAATTGACCTCAATGCAGTTCAGCCACAAGCTGCTTAATTCGTCCCAAAATAAAATGATACTTTTGTCTATAGTGAATAAAATCTTGCAGTCGAAGTAAAAGGTTCACTTGGTGCTGATACTTCACAGATGTTTGAATCATTTTTCTACAGCCCAGTTGGGTGTTTCCACAGTTTTACTTCACACACGCAACACAAAAATAAAACAAAAAGACGAGGCTCACCATCTCTCTCTTTGACTCCCAGGAACATGACCACAGTGCAGATGAGGAACACTCCGCCTATAACACCGGCCGCTATCATGTACACCTCCTTCTGCAGAGGACCGGGACAAATATACAGTTAAGTCAGGCGTGGGGGGAAGAAAAATCTTGGACTTTGCACATATCATCAGACAGCAGTGACAGATATAAATATAATATAAGTACATAAGAGCAAAACAGGCAGGACAACGTTGAAATGTGTAATTAGTTCCGCGAGTCATCCTGTGTTGGGCTGCTACGGCTGCGGCTAGCAGGCATGTGCCAAGACAAGCATTTCTGCACCTCGGCGACCCGTGCTGGCGCTCTGCAGTGTGCATGTGTTCCTTCAACTGTTATGTTGCTGCTGGTTGTGCGTGCAGGTTTGACCCGGTTCGTGTTAAAGAAACAGGTGGGGAAGTCGAGGAAGGGAGGACGGGCTGAACAATGGCCTCCATCAATCCGTCTCTTCTTACACAGGCAGCGTGAAGCCGGGCTATTCTGAGCCCTCTGCATAATCTTTAATTCATAATGTTCCCAAAATGTCTAAAAAATTTAAATCCTTCACTTCAACATGTTACACATCCACAGTGGGAACAAGACGCCGCGGTGCAGCCGGGTTTGTTTCCTATTGATTCTGCTCTCCTCAGATCTTTAGGATCATTTACACAGCGGGATCTGTATTGACTCTACGTGTTGTTTTCCATTTCCGAGGATCGACTCTGCACATTTCACTGAACAAATAGCAGCATAA
Organism: Macroramphosus scolopax; assembly: GCA_901007825.1. Lineage (NCBI taxonomy): Eukaryota > Metazoa > Chordata > Actinopteri > Syngnathiformes > Centriscidae > Macroramphosus > Macroramphosus scolopax. The sequence goes on along the minus strand of CAAKHC010013808.1, from coordinate 58,696 downwards.
ACAGGAAGAAGCCTCAACCGCCAGATCTGTATCCCAAAAATACAGCCTCCGCCGTTTAATTCCCCGCAGGAACTGCTCTGCCTTAAACAACCTCTGTTTGTTTGCTATTTTTCCGTGTGGCTCAGCCCGCCGCTTCATCAGTATTTATGCACATCAAACACGCCCTGTTTCTGAGGGCAGACTGAGTTTGCCCAGACAGCGTGCCACCCTCGCCAGTGACCACGGCGGAATGTAGCGGGTGGCTGTAAAGGGTTTAGGGAGGTGATTGCATCGCCCCGGTAGGGTTCACCCGGAATCCATCGGAAAGGGAACCATTGAAGCCCAAATAGCTGCGGCGCAAACCGAAATCCAACACAAGACCAGTTTGGACTTGTTTCATCGTCACAAAAAGTCCCACGACGACTCGCGGCAGCAGTCGTGTTTACCCGCCGCTCCTCAAACTTCAAGTGTTTCCTATCGAGATGCAGAGGGTAATAAATCCAACATCTTGAATGTGCGGTGCCTTCAAATGTTCCTGGGTGAGATATAAATAGGCCCTAATGACTTGCAGGCTGCGGAGACCCCTCGATGTGGGGCCACCGTTCGGAGGGAGCCCCTCTGCGGTCGCGAGAGGGGGAGCTGGCTCAGGATGCCGGAGTTCAGATATCAAACAGAGGCTTCTCCTGTCAATCCCGTGACTTGAAAGTCCTTTTGAATGTCAGATGCTGCAGACAGTCTTTAAATGTGGAGTCGATCTCAAACAATCCCTCCTTTTCATTCAACGTTGACCTCGTAATAGCGAAACCACCTTGAGCACACAACACGATGACCCAAAGTTATTTTCAACTTGGTGGCCTACTTCTACAACACCTGGTCCGCTGCCTCGGCACGGTGACACTTACAGCGTGTGACAGGTAGTCCTGCGAGCGCACCAGGCTCCTGACGATCTCTGCCCCGCTGCTGTTGCCAAGGTAACTGGCAGACATATTGTGAGGCGGGCAGTGTTTCAGAGTGTGAGCGCTGGCCACGATCTGGCCCTGGATGGCGGCGCCCACAAGCGTCCCCAACACCTCCATGGTCATTCCTGGGTTGACAGAAGGAAATCAGTTCTCGCATTTCAAAGGACGACTCGCCGCAGGAATAACAACGTTAGGCGTCTGATCTTACGGTAGGCGGTGGCTGAGTCTCGTTCCTTCTGGTCGGTGCTCAGGAACATGGTGAGAGCGGAATAAGGCACATGGAAGCACTGAAGGGAGCAGAGAGACACAGTCAGGGGGAGTAAACACAAGTCTGAAGGTTGAACAGTCACACAAGTCACATCAATGGAGCGTGTAAACATGGTAAACTAATATTGGGGTTGGCAAAGTGTGGTCGGAGGACCCGCAGGGGTCCTTCAGAGTGTCCAGGTCATCAGCTAAATGAGGGAAGATATTTGTTGTCCTCCTGTTCTGACTAGTATATCTAGATTCCTTTAACCTTTTACTAACCTTTTACTCTTAGTAATTAATGTTCTTATAATTTCTGATTATCTACTCGAGGCCTGTTTTTGAAAGGTGATTTTCTTTGAAAAAAATTGGCAAACTAGCAATAAAAATGGCAAAAATACTAAAGAATTTGCAAATAGAAACACAAAATACAAAAAATAAATAGATAAAAAATAAGAAGCAATGATATTTCTAATTAATATTTGATATCAGTGATGCTGGATCCTGTGAAGGTTGTTATGGCTGCAGCCTGAACCAGAGTCTCTCCAGGAGCGTCGGCATTGAGAAGAACAACATTGACTCCGGTTCTGCGGCTCATTGTGAGTCAACTTTAAAAAACCCTGCTCCAAACATCGGCATGTTTGCATGCTGGTCATCACATTTATCTCAATTCTGCATAAGTACACAAGTCTCCCGGGGCCGATGTGGCTCCCCACTCCATCATACATATCATTTGACCCGCGGTCCAACGGGAACACCCATGATATCTTAAGATATCTTCTATCTCCGCGCTCCTGTGAAAGTGCCGACGCAGGATATATACACACTGTGAGTTTCCACGTCGGTGAACCTCAGCTCTCTGTTTTTCTCCGTTCTCACCACCTCTCCCAGAGAATAGACGAGCAGACGGAGTCCTGCTTCACTTTGTAATTTACACAAGCGCTCAGTCAGCACTGCGGCCAATCTAGCATGCATGGCCGCGACCAAAATAAACGCGGCAGTGAGAGGATTTTCTTCCTTATTTCAGCCTTTGGTTCTGTAAAACATGTCATTAATGGGGCCTTAACTGGATGCACACATTTATAGATTTGAAAGTGCTTGATTGCACAGCACAGATGGAGCTGAGAGCCGACACATCGCACGGATTATTGGCTGATTAAACAAATCTGCTGCTCTCTGACCTCTGTTTGCACGCCCTGACCCTCTGGATGATAACCTCTCCCAGCGAACTTCACACAAATCCAAAGACAATGAAGCAAGGCTAAAAGTGGTACCCAGCATTTACCCAGTAGGAGGTTCCTGGCAGGACCCGCCGTGTACTTATCAAGTAGTTAAAATGACATGCTATTACAGTTCACCGCAGTGTGGCTGCAGAGGTCGACACACTCTGCAGCACATGTTGGACATGGGTCCCCCCACAGCACAGCGGGGAGCGGGAGATGCATGCACCTGGTCGTAACAACAAAACACAACCTAAATAACTGCACTTCCTTTGGTGGGGGTGTGTTTCCAAGAGCTCTGGGTTCTAATCTGCTGCACATCTCGCAAATGAAAGCGCAAATCCCACCATGAGAGATGACTCTCATAATCTCACTGAGTGATGCATTTCATCTGTATGTTATGTCATGTGTGTGTCTCTCTCTCTCTCTCGTACTGCACGTGCAGTCCCGCCGCATTATCTGATCGCATGCAACTTTCATGGCTTCCGAAAAGAGCATCCGCACTTACGGTGATGAGGGTTTGGTAGAGGCAGAAGAAACCGAGGTACCAGATGAACCTGCCGTTGATGAACGGGGGAACGAACCAGAGGTAGAAGTAGGAGACCACCAGAAACGGAGTGCAGCCCACCATCCTGCAGAGAACAGAGAATATGTCTTTGTTTAACATGGAACTCAATTGGTCGAGGCAGATGGCCGCCCACCCAGAGTCCTATTCTTCTCATTAAAAGGGATTTTTTTTTTTCATGCAGCTTGCTTGTCGTTGGGGAATTTATAAATTCTTGACATGCTTATACATATTTACGACTTGTTTTGCTTCTCAGCAATCTGAAAGCATTTCTTAAGCTGTGAGCGCGGACGACAGTGGCTGTGTTATGTAATTGTCATAGCGGAGTTAATATCAGGCCATATATTTCTGGCAGATCACAGTGAGGCTAAGCTGCCTGCAAAAAACTAATGATTATGCTGTTGTGTGATGGAAATCAGCAGGGAAATGCTGCGATGTTTGCAAACCTGAGCGGCACACGTAAATATGTGCATACGTGGAACAAACTGGAAACAACGCAGCATGAAGCCGTTCTGCTGAGCTGTGCCGTCCCCTGGTGTGAATAATTCATTAAATAAACAACTGGCGTGTGTCGCGATAGTCAGAAAGAACATCTGTGCATTTGGAAATAAAGAGGAGAGGGAGGATTATGGATGATGAAGAGGAGCAAATACCCGCCTCGTCTTTCTACCCTCGGAAGGGGAAATTGAGTTAGTTTGTCATGTGAGTAACCTGAAGCTTACGGCATCCTACTTATCACTCTTACGGTCCAGGACTCGCTATAACACCGGCGCATCGACAGGTAATAGAAGGATGGAATTTGGGTGACTGTGACAAAACCAGCAGGGGCTCTGACCTCTGACCCGGAACAACATAGAGAGAAAGTGGGAGAAAGAGGCAGAGAGAGCCGTCATTTCTAGCATGGTCCAGCCCTGTCACTTCACTCTCCTCCTGATTGTTTGCTTAAACAAAGACGGCCGACAACGCTGGTGCTGCAGTATTGACCGCTTGGTCATGGGGGGCGATGAAAGGGCCCCGGGGCCGGTGAATGGGACAGTTAGAATGTTCCTGCAAGATGACTGTGCTCAGAGAGGCGCGTCGAAAACACGCACGCACACTTCCTCACACATCAGTCAAGCATGAACACACTTTTCATACCTGACTTCAACCGGTTCCAAACTCTTAATTAAGCCGGAGCAGGTTTGATAAGAGACTTTCTTCCCTCTCCGACTTGTTCGGGACACGTTGAGCGTGTTAATTAGACGAGGTGCAGCGGAACAGAGGGGATTTACAAGAGGTCTTGTAGGTGAGAGGCTGCTCTGTATTTAAAACCACAGTGATGGATATGAATTAACTTGTGTTTCTGTCTTTGCACAGAGATGCTTCCACTTAGAGGAACCCTGTTTTATTTTTAACAACATACAAAACCAATCCTGTTTTTAAATTTTGCATTAATAAGTCCAACGAGGGCTTCAAATGACGTCGGACTTTGTCGCTTTCGACCCTCTCTGTCGGGACCAGAGACTAAAACAGAAGACAGTACTTAGTATTTCTGGCATGTAACTCTCATTAGAGTTTCAGTCTCTCGTCCTCGATTCCTGCAATGAGAGTTAAAGCGAGCCGATAAAAGCCAGAAGACCCGTTGACTTGAAAGACTGAAAGATTGAAAAGCAACAGTCGTATTTGGGTCCCTCCACCGTCTCCATCACTTTAGCCCAGCTAGCACCTAAGATATCCTCGTATCATCCCTAAGGACTTAAGAGAAGATAAAAATACCAGAAAGTGCAACAATCACATAATGATGCAGCACCGGGGGGGGTGTTCGGGCCCACATGACCCCATCCCACAGAAACTCAGGGCAAAAGATACACATCGTGTTTGTCTGGTCATCGTGACACCCCGAGGGGAGGGGCCCCTTCCTGCCGGAGGGACTTTCCACAGAGGTTAAAAACTGAGGGAGTGTCTTGCAATCTCATCAACAAAAGAAAAAACCAATACCCACAAATACCACACGAGATATTCACATTGGACACAGTCGCTTACGTGAGCCAGGACACACACACCCACACACACTCGCACACACACCTAGAGCTTCCCACGGTTAGTCAAAGCTGATTTGACAACCATCAGCATCTGTCTGAGCGGAGCGGCGGCCCACCGGTGGACTTGGTCCCCTTCCAGCCCCGTCAGCTTGTGTGTAATCTACTGCTCTGTAATGCAGCGAGCTTTAGCTGCTCGTAATTACAGTTAAGTGTCTCGCTAATGTGTTCAAAAAGACATGTTATATATCCCATAATGCACTGCGAACACGTGGAGACGGTAATAGAATCACATGTTGTGAGGAACAACTTCTGGATGTTTCCCCGAATTCGTGACGAGGTGTTACAACTTCTATGAAATGTAACCGAGCAGCTTGGCGGCAGGTGATTCACGATGCACCTTGCTGTCTATTATTATTGTTGACCGGCATCAAGTGTGCAGCGGCAGCCCTGGAAGCATGGAGGGAGTGCAGCTCATCACAGGGAGCATCAGCAGCGGTGTAATTAAAGCCCCATGACTGTTTATTGCCTCCGCCAGGGAGGTTATATTTGGACTTCGGTTTGTTTTGTTTATTTTCGAAGGAGCGTGTGTGTGTGTTGATTGAACCTCCTGGAGGGTTGTAGCATGACGCGGCTGCAGGGAAAAGTCCCAGTAAATGTGGGCAGATCTCCGAGTGTGTTCCTAGTTGTCGGTGAATCCACAGGTGGGTTTCAACACAATGTTGGAGGTTTTGTACAAACATTAGCATGAAGTCAGGGACCATAATTATGTCTAAGTGAGCAAACCAAAAAACAGGTTTCACAATCCTTTGCGAGCTCTTCACTCGGGCTGTAAGCCGCATGTCAACAGTTTTAGCACGAGCAGGGAGCTCACCAGGGCATGAGTCTGCCAATCTTGGTCCATCTGCTCTTCGTGATGAAGAAGCCGACCACAGGATCCGTCACTGCACCCCAGGCTTTACCGATGAACAGCACCATGGACGCCTGGAAGGCGTTGATCTGGGGAGCAGAACGGGGTTAAGAACAAGGAAAATGAAGGTGTACACACATTCTGATCGTCTCTGTCGTCACTTACCTGAGCGACATCGAGCAGGTAGATTTGCAGGAAGAAGGCCGTGGCACTGGCGGCGACCTCCTTGGGCGCTCCGCCGATGGCGAAACACAGCTTACTGCTTAATGTCAGCTTCTGGCTCAGGACGGTCTGCGAGGACGAGAGAGAGAGAAACTTTGAATTAAGATAACAGTGTCCTCACAGGTCACTCCGCTAATGAGCATATTAACTTTTCTCGCCAGCAAGCGTTCTGTCGATGGATCTCAGGGAATGTGGGGAATTACAGACGCCAACCACCAAATGATTGCTGAGCTTAATCACTCTGACTTTAACCCTTTAAGGTCCTTCTCAGGTAAACCTGGTACACCAAACATTCATGGTTAGGGCGTTTCATGTAGTTCTGGTGTCATCAGACAGTTCTGGGAACAGGAAGTGAGGAATGAGTCATTTAATTAGCCAATCATTCCTGTTGTGCATTGTTGTGCCTTTGATAATTGCAAGTATCATTAACATGAAGGGTTGAGCTCTACGAGAGAAGACGTAAATGTTTATAAATGTGACATAGACTCTGAAAACGGTAATGAAACCCTATAAAATAAAGAAGAAAAGAAGCATGTGTCCGAAAAATTATATTTTAAGTGTTATGTTATATAAATTTAAGGTACCAGTAAACGTGAGATGAGGAACTTTGCCTCGAGATCAGACTTGTGACTCACAAATACTGAATCCCGGAGTCATTCATACTGTTAATTCTATTTCAGGTGATCCCAGAATAACATCGCCTCTTCATCAAGCCGTGTTAACAGTTAGTGACTCAGTGGATTGTGATGTAAATATGTGAATGTTATTATGTGTCAGGACTCAAGACTGACGGCGTCCCATCGTCCTGGGGAAGAAGACGATAGTTCCTCTGACTGGTTACATATTCTCTGATTCTAGGAAGAGGATTAGGGCCGTTGTTAAACAGCAGATTGAGTTCTGACCTTTTTTTTTTTTTACAGAATTCGGAGATTAACCCTCTGAGAAACCCTCCTAAATCTGAGTTTGAGGTCCAAAGTACGGGTGCCTGTAAGGCATGAAGTTCAGTGAGAGTCAGCAGGAGGGGAACCTATGGGAGGGGATTAGTGCCACTGTAAAAAATAAAAAATGAATTCTATATTTTTCTCAGAATTCTGCCTCAAATGTTATTTTTTTACTTTAGCTCTAATCCTCCTCCATAATATTCATTTCAGGATGGTTCAAACTGTTTTTCAGGGTGATATTGAGACCTGCTGTTCTGCAGTCCTGGTGAATGCAGAGGATTTGTACATTGTGATCTGTTTCCATATCTATTCCACCGCCTATGATTTAACTTCCTTACGTATAAATACACAATCCTCTTGTTTCTCTGGCAGACAAGACGGATGTTCATGTACAAGCTAAGTGCAAGTGTGTGTGTGTGTTTGGATCAAAACGAGACCCTCTGTTTGCCTTGTGGTGTGTGTGTGCAGACGTGGAGGCCCACGGAGGAGCCTGAGGAACCCGCCGGGTCCTCCAAACTCAGGCTCTGTTTCCTATAACCGTGCTCTGCTAAAACCATCCGGTGTTTGTGTGTTTGCAGGAAGAAGGGGAAGCTTTCATCCGCGCACATGAATGAGTCGAGACACCGCAGTCTAGGGAGCCCGATATTTACAACTGTCACAGCGGCTGTGCACAAATATCAGCCTGGCTTCACGCTCCTGTAGTGACATTTTCGTGTCAGACACACCGACAGGAGGAACACGCACACACAACACGGTGTCATCCCACATCCAGTGGCTCGGTCCCGGCCCGCAGCTGCTCCCCCCAGAGCTTTATGATATAGGAAATCACCAAAGCAACCGCAGCCCCGACCCAAACACTGTTATTATCCGGCTCACATTTTCTCTTCCTCCTTTTTTCGCCCCGTCAAAACATCAAGGGGTTTCAGGAACGACAATTACCAGGAGGGACGGGTGTAATTATTCAATCGCAAGACAAGCGGGTCAGAGGTAAGTAAAGGCTGCGCGGCGGTTCCAACTTCAAAACTCTCTCTTCTCCAACTCTCACTGCAATTACTCCTAATTGGAGAGAAAATCAAAGTGTTTCGGTGTCTGGAGAATGCTGCTTAACTGATGATGTGCAGAAAATACACCGAGCTCCCAACACCGCTCTCCCTCTCTCTCTTTCCCTCTAAACACTCATTCTTTCATTACCGACTTCTTATCATCAAAGAGGATAAACAGGAAATCCCGTCTGGTGTTGTCTGGATGCTTCAGCTGAAGGACAAACGGAACTACGGACACACAACGCAGCACACACATGTATGTATATACATCTGGGAGGGTTAGCGAGGCCGGTGTCAACCAGGTAGTCACTCTGCAGAGGCCAAAGAGCCCTGACTCGAATGTGCCGGCACTCCATCACAGCCAGCCTGTCAACAAGCACAAGGACAAGGACAGATAGGACTAATCTCCAAAAGTTAATGAATCCTTAACACAGGGGAGGAAAACAATTTAAAAGGTCTGAACGTTCAAGTAATTTAAAAGGGGATTGAGGATAATTCAAGTGCAAAGGACGGAGGAGCGGCTGAGCTTCGGCCTCCCGACGACACGTGCCGCCATGCAGAGACGTTAAGCTGGTGAAATGGGACCGTAAAGCAGTTTTAAATGTTTACTCTGCAGAGGATTTTCTGACAATTCTGGGTATCAAGGTCAAAACTCAGATTCTGGCTTTGTGTTGCCAATTCAGATTATGGATTATGAGTATGAAAGCAAAGGTTGATAATCTAAGCAATGGCAGCCAGCCACTGTAATGCGTGACATCAATTTAGAGATGGGCTGGTGTACAGAATGTATACCATGAAGTAAGGACAGGACAGGACAGGAGAGGACCGGACAGACCTCCCCCAGTGTGGTCCTGTTGACAGCACGGCACTCTGAGAGCGCAGACCTCCCCTCACCATCATATCAAGAGATCTGCTCCATCATTTTAACGGGCTCCTCCTTGTCCCACGCTACACCCCTCCAATTAGCCCGGCCAACATCGGCCCCGGCAGTTTCTGGGTAATCCTGCTGACAAACAGCCAGACGGACCGACACCAGCACAAACACAACACACATGACAAACACAAACACAATGCCGGTTGGTTTTCACCTCAGTCCCTCACTTTGTACCAGCAGCTTCCAGCTGGAAGCTGCTTGTCGCAATTAAAGAATGGACTCAACTGAAAGTAGCAGCAGCAACGCAAACATGACCACTGCTGTTTGTACGTGTGGCTAAACAGCAAGAAAACACAATTTATTATTGTATATTCAAGCAAAACTTGTCCTCTCAAGTTCAGCAGACTTCCTCCGTCACACATCTACATCTCTGGGATTAATTCCATATACAGATGAGCCGGTTGCAGAACAGGTTGGATCTGATGTAATGCTGCGTAATTGCCCGAGCCAGAGTCACCAAACAGAAAGAGTGACTAACAGCAGTGGCATTGATTTATAACAGCATGAAGGTTAGCCTAGATTCAACAGCCTGTGTCCATGAGGGAGCATCAGTCCGGGCACGCGGCCTCTCTCACTTCTTAATCTATATCTCTGATATCTTCTTCAATCCCTTCAACTGACAGCTTGTTTTTGCCCGCTTCAGGCCGAATATCCCAGGTGGAACAACAAAGAGTGAAGTGAACTCTGAGTAACACACCGTCATACACAAGCAGCGTGCTCGCTTCACGTCGTGGATCTGACACAACACATACAGTGAGTGGAGTTGGAGTACAAGTGTCAGCATCGCACACATCCACTGATATCGTCTGGGTCAGAGCAAATAAAAAAGCTTTTTCATCAAGCCCCCATCAATGTGAACAATAATCAACTTCCCGGCGCTGAATCCAATATCAGGGGGGATTACAGGTCACAGGAAACAGCGGAGCGGAGTAATCCCAAACAGATAAACTACTAAGGAGATGACAATTTCCATCTTTTTTTTTCACCCAGAGGTCACCAACAGACAGACTCTGACACATGGATGAGATAATTCAAGATGCAGCGGATTCGGTAAGGTGATAAAGAAGCACTTAAGAAATGATCTTACCTGGTGAGGGGTTTTGGTGAACAATGGTTCTGTGGGCTTGTTGAGCTTCCCAGCTGAGCCCTGAGCTCCGCTCTCTCCCTTGGTCATGGCTGAGAGACTGTGTGTGAGGCGACAGCCGTACCTCTGCGACTGTGTGTGTGAGGGAGCGCTGAAGTGAGTGTGGCTGTGACTCCTGGTGGGGGCGAGGACTCGAGGAGCTGGCCACTGCTGGGCGGTTTGTGTCAGAGGCTGAAACTGGATGTGACTCTGACTCCGGGTGTGTGCGCGGTGCGCCTGAGTGACGACTCCAGAGGCCGGGCGCTCCTCCTGCTCCTCTGTGACAACTCTGACGCTCTCTGCAGCCATTCTACATGCTGTTGTGCTCTGGAATGAGGCCAGGAGGGAAGTCAGACCGGCTGCACCGCACACACATATGCAAAAAAAAAAAAAAGACCTCACGCATAGTCTGCACACGCATTCATCATACAAACACAGGAATGCTGGCACGCACATCTGAGCACTGACAAACACATCAAGCACAAAAAAAACATAAATGGGACGATGCAAAAGAGCGCAGATGAACACAGATGCAGGAATTGATTTAAATTATTCACTTAGGGTAAAATGTCAGACAGTTCATGGTTGACATGCAGTTGCAAGATAAGCAAACTGGCATGCAAAGCGAGAGGAAAGGATGTCCCGTGCAGGAGTATGTTCTACCCTCATCTCTCTGTCTGATGCTGTAAACTGTGCATCAGTCAACAGCCGCTCTGCACACTTGATAAGATGGAAATAGATGAAAACATGTCATCTTACCCCGTGTTGATGGAGAAACAGTCAGCGATGCGGCCAGTCAGCGTGCACGGGAGTTAGTTTGCGGTGATCTGCCAGTCAGACAGCAGCCGGGCGGGATGGGAAGGAGACTGCAGAGACGGAGAGGATGGTCTGCGCTTCCCCACTCACTTGTTGTGAGTGTACAGGGTCGGAGCTGCGCCCCCCGGCGGCCGTGGCGTGGTGTGGCGATGAATATAAATATATATATAATTCTTCGAGACGTGTGCATCTGTGAGGAGATTAAGGCAGGCGATAGTTTGCAACCAAATGTGTCGACGCCAAGCAGTGATGTTTAACCTTTGGATTATTTATGGGTATGTGTTTGTGAGCAGGATTACGCAAGACCTACACGGCCGATTTTCACCGAACTTGTTAGAGGAGTGTGGCAGGGGTCCAGGAAGAACACATTCAATTTGGGGGCAGGTCCACTCGACATGGCGAAAAACAGCCATATTTTTGCATTGGATTTGGCGGAGGTTTGCGCTCTCTGCGTATCTACAGTGCGTATCTACTTTGTAAGGAAACGCATGGCAATAAGACAGCAACTGTTTGATTGATTCTTCTGTGAGATAGTGACACATTTGTATTATTTTGACAAGAGATGCACTCATTGTGTAATTCTTGCCCAGTAACAATATTAGAAATAACAATTTGATATTCGATATCAATGTCGGTCTGTTTTGTTGTTTATTGTCCCGTTTGTGCCAGGGAAACAAAGAATTTCCCATTCTAAAGCAAAATGGAGGATGTTGAAAGCAGAATAACATAGGCAAGTTTTGCTTAGCAACAGGGGCCTCTCCCCTTCAGTGGCCATTACATTCTGGTGATATTGGGACAGTACCGCACTACTTGCAACATTATTTGAAGGGAAGAAAGTGACAGTTCAGTACCGATTTGAGTTTGCTGTTTTCATCTTAACTCACAGCAGTTGTGACAGTCTATGGTGATGTAAAGCCTCACTCATGTTTACTGCAAGGTCACTCAAAGTTACAAGAACAGGCGTTCGGGTCACCGAGTGGCAATGAAAGAGGTGCCTCATGGTGTCTTATTCACCGATAGTGGTCAACAAGGCGAATGTGGTCCCACACCGATATACAGCTGATAATGACAGACGTGACGGGCGTCTAACAGTCCTATCAATGATTATAAGACTCACGTGAAACACTTTGCACATCATTTACAAAATCATAGCTAACACGCTTGGTGGCTTGTTTATAAAAACTACTAACTCTTATAAATCTGTCATTGTTTTGCTATCATGCCTGAGTTGAAACATTCCTGTCCGCTTGAGTAGCTCCTGTGTGGCAGCAGCTTTCTAATACATGTGGAATGTAAAAAATGCCGTTCAGTTTCACGTCACCAACAGGTAAATTACCTGTGTGGTTCTTTAGAAAAGGCTTGCGTGCCAGTCAGAAGCACGAACATCAGCACACATATTTCCCGGATTAGGTCATCACTAGCTTCATCATCACATAATCATCATGTTTGTGGCCATAAGGCTTTATTCATCATGTTAGTATTACATTTACATTTTAAGAATCTAATGCAAAGTCAATACTGGACTACAGTCTGGTCTGATTATTATTTCAGAAGGCAGTTTATTGATGTCCGTTGAAGCAAAGAACATTTTATTTTTATACACCTATACATATAATTGTGGGCATTTTGGCAATATTTTCATACCCACCCCTTTTTTTTCAGCCCTGCTTAAAACACATTTTTAATGTTATTCTTATAGGACTTTTACAGTCGTTCCTGTCCTCTCCACAGTGAGCTTCTCCTCAGACCATGACAGCAAACATGTCAGGGTGACCTGGACCGCTGAACCCAGACCTCTCCATAAATTCCAAGCATGCAAAAACCTCTACGAAAAAAAAACACAATATTGACAATGAAAAAGGCACCGCCTCAGAAATAGTCAGGCATATGACCTGCATTAAAATGGGCATGTTTCCGATAATGCGTGAAGAAGAATGTGCAAAATGAAAGGCCGGCTGCTGCGCGAGTGAAAGGGTCATTCTGAAAGGAAATGCGAGAGTTAAAGGGAAAGCAATTCCCTGCATGCTTAGCCTTATTAAATATGTAGCACAAAGGAAATGTGCTCTCTCTTACTCTTTAGCTAGACCCCCTCTGGCTGCAAGAAGCAAGCGATGCCCACAGCATCAATATTCAGGTCAAAACTCTTAAACGTGCGGCAAAACCTCTTGAAAGTCCGTCGTTCAGGGGGAATTAAGATATTCAAGATATATCTGCTGCAGAGTTCCTTGCCCTGACCTTCACCATCCTGAGGCTGTCATCTCTTCTTCCTCCAAGTGCCATGAGCGAATACAGCCCGCTGCTGTTCTGTGCTCTCACTGCTTTAAATATTCAAGATGGATAATGGTGTTCAACTTTTACTCGAGGCTTGGGGAGAGAGCTCGGAGACGGAGAGACAAGCCCCCATTCTCATGAAGAAGCACATGCATGCTCCTACACATGACACGAAAAACACAAGATGCCTCATCCAAGAGGAACAAAAACCAGGTAAACTTTACCTCACCCCATCTGATGAGATGATTGACCCCTTTCTGCTCTCTTGATTAGTTAAGACGCAATTTATACAACCCTGAGACTTCTAGTGTGGCTCCACTTCAAACGATCAGATACATGATTTCCATACTAAGTGTCACGATTCCTCCTATTCTCCTCCCAGACTCCTTTTATCCAAGTCCCCAGTAAATCCGTAACGACAGCACAGATGTTGCACACAATGTGAAATAAAGGGGGGGGCTTGGTGTCATGCTATAATATGCCACAGTAATCATAATCTCCCGAAGCTGATGGCTTCTTAATTATGAAATATTTATAGACTACTTCTGTCAGCAGACTTCACGCAACACCTGGGAGGTATAAATATGCTTTTGTAGTGCATAAAAAAGACATAGAAATTAGATAGTATCTTCATGATTTTAATAGCTTCTTAATCTGCGATGTCATGAGAGGATGCAGCCAAATAATACATTCCACATTTTGACATAAATGACCCGCTAACAAAAATATCAATCTTTTTCTCTCATTATAATGTGCAAACAAAATATCGTATTATCTATAAATAGATGTGTAAACCAAGAGAGGTAAACAGCTGTTTATTTAAGTTGTGAGAAGTGCATGATGATCACAGTTTGGGAAGACTGGTCGAGCCGGATTGATTACATCGCTCAGGTACGAATGCCCCCATGTTGTACGGATTGCATTGACTCCTACATGAAATTCAAACGCACTATGTCCAGATGTGGTCAGGCAGCTCAGATCAGATTACTATCATGATGTATTTACAACGTGCATTAACATACAATTGTTCTGATCTGCACAACGTGATCGTAAATGATGATATTTTCATTAGACTGTTAAAAATCCCACACGAGATCGTAGAGGGAAATAACAACTATAAAGTGCACAAACTAGTTAAGAAAAGGCATGATAAGTTACGGGGAGGTGATAGTGTGTATGACTGATGAGGCCCAGTTGGTGGTCAGGAGTGTCCGAACGGAGCCTGTGTGTTCAGGGGTCTCTGGACGATGACCGCGTTGGCCAAATCCGCCTCCTCAAGACACAACTCTTTGTCGTTAAGCTCTCGGAAGGGAAGGGACGTAGTCAGGACGAAGGGCGGGCAGCTCCTCTGGCAGCGTGACACAAAGTCTTGAACATCAGCAATACTAAGAAAAAGAGAGAAAATTATAGAAACGGTAAAGAAAGGAATATTTAGAAATGTACCCTGGATGGGTTCTTTATCAGTAGCTAAGCATTCCTGGCCAAAATACTCACATAACTTCTCTCTGAAGTACTACACTGGTTCCAGCATCTATTATTTATCACTACTCTGCATATACAAGTTGTCCTATGGCTTCTCTCATGCTCACACTGAGGCTAGCAGAAGGTTGGAGGGCTTCAGTCCTCTCCATCCTTTTGCTGCTTACCCTGTTATATAAATGCTGCATCAGCCTTACGCAATCCTTCTCTGGGGATTTTATAGATCCACTCCGTTGCTACATCTCAGATTATGTTTTCCTGCAGCCCCATGCACCGTGGCAGGGACTATAACATGCACCATGCCTGCAACTCCACCACACTGGAAGCAAAGCATTACGTAATCCTCCAACGAACCCCCTCACCACCTCCCGAGCTGGAACAAACAGAAATCTTTCAGTCATCTCTTGAACTAGTTCTTTCATACAGTGGTTGAGATTAGGAGATTAACAGACAGCAGAGCAAGAGCTGAGAGTCATCAAGAGACCTGTCCCACAGAATAGTTACTCTGATTGTATTCGACTGATATTATTTGAGGGACGTTAAGAGATGTTAAGATGTGTTTTCAGATACGCACCGGTGTGATAGGTTAAACCTCTGCACCAATCTCCTGCCATCAGCCAACCAGATCTGCAGGGAGGTCACAGGAAGGGTGTGGTCTAGTGTTACCATGGGAATAGGAGGAGATTCTCCATCCTCGTGCACAGATGGTGACCTGACCACTACTCTGGGTGCAACACTGGGGATGGACAGGAGAAAAAAAAGACAGATTAAGCACCAGTTAGAAGTATTATGTCAGTGAGGCATTATGTCTTAAGTATGAGCAGATGAAAAGTATAAATACAATGACCCTTTGAAAAGGATGGAGGTTTATTTTCATCTGCTTTATGTTTGCTTGAGAGTAGTTAGATGGATGGATTTAGAGGGACATCTAGTGGTACAAAGCAGGATAGCATCTTCCTTAAACTCTAAAGTCTCTCACCTGCCGAGTCGGTATCCTCGGCCACTGAACGGGTGAAAGGCCTTTTTCCTGGGAACATAATTTTCCTCTGTCAGGTCCTCCACACTGATCTCCAGCTCCTCCTCTTCTGCTCTGCTCTCCCACTCTGCTGGAAGCTCCCTGGGACAGGTTAAACACCAGGGTTACATCCATAGAATAAGACTAATAAGCCTTTGCATATATCACTGTCCTCCATTATTGCACGTTTGTAAGGGGAAACAAATGAAGGTGTTTAGTAAAGATGCTGAGTATTTAAAAGCCAGCAATCTCAATCATCAATATTGAATAGAAAACCTATACATGCTCCATATACTTCTTTACTTAAGACACCAGTAATGCACTTGGAAAATTCTGGCTTGGCCAAATTAAACTCACCCCCTTTTAATGGCATCCAGAAAGTCTTGGTTCTCTGGTATCGAGTAGCTGCGGAACTCCTGGTCGTTCACAGTGAAGCCGTCCTTCCAGAGCCTCACCACCATCTCCACCTGGATTCAAAGCCACGACAGTGAGCTACGATGAGACACAATCATCCAGTGTGAGCTGAAGTGTAAAGCGTTTTTGCTAGGCCGCTCTGATTAGGTGAAATGTTTCAGAAAGGTGCTGATGTCTTCACTGTCTCTTTTTAAGGCAACCAATCATACACCTAGATTAGATGCAGCAGACCCTTGAACTCCCCATCGGATCCGTGTTCCTGAGTGTTTGTGCTACGGAGATGATGAGGCCAACCTTCTGGAGGAGGTTGGATAAAATCAAATTAAACTATGTCAGCAACCGACCTCCGTCTAAAAGCAGCTCTTGGATGAGGAGGTGCTTTCATTACATTGTTGGCGGACCCTCCCTGCTCGACGGCTGTCAGACAGAGCGGTGACAGCCGCACATCAACATTATTAAGCTTGTTTCTACAAATAAAGAGGGCAATCATTCTCCAGTTGGGGTCAAACAAAAAATAATAACATTCATGATAAGAAAGCAAAGGGGGATGCTATTCTGTCGTAGCCTTACTTGAGATATTGTTGTCATAGAAACATGACACCCATACTGAGCATCCATCCTTCCAATCCAATTTTACAAAACAGATGATTGTTTGAAAAGATATTCATTCTAATTTCCAACGCGAACATAATGATGATTTTATGTGATGGCTGCAAAGTGCAAATGACTCTGAGAGACTTAGAGGCCGGAGCTTATTACTGACCTTTGAGGTCCCTGAGGCATCATAACAGATCTTCTCCACCTCATCGAGGAGGTCCTCTACTGAGAAACTACGCCTCATTGGTGCCTCCCCTTCATTTTCCTCATTGACGACCCTAACAGAGATAGAAAAGGGTGTAATTGAATCATTATATGACTTATTGACTTCAGCCGGCCGTGCACTCACAGGGTTTATTATGCAGAACTCTGCAGTTTCTAGCTCCCAACATTATGGCATGGGTGTGTGCTTCTAAACCAGGATGTTTGCTCTGCCTGGCACATCACAATCAGACCAAACTGAATTCTCATTTATGACTCAGTAGAGCCTGACTGATATAACGGTTGGCCTTAAGACTAAGGCTATTTAAGTATTTTAGGTATTCTAATTTGATATCATTTCGGAGACGCTTTACAATATTTAGAAGAGCCGTAGCTCTTACATGTAAGAGGCTGCAGCTCTTATATAGGCTGCAGCCCCCTGGTGGGTTCTCGAAGATACTGCAGGTTTGCCAGTGAGCTCAATCACAATATAGACAAAAAATACTTTTTTTAATGCTTAATTTGTTAATCAAGTTTGTAATTATGAATAAATATTAATGGCTAAATATATCATGTTTATATTTGGCTTGATGTTGTGAAATTCCATGTTTAAGCGTTTTATTACCCAAGGGTTAAACAGCCAGGATACGGGGTTAACTCACTAGTTGCAATTCATTTCTCATGATTGTTTCTTTAGAAATGGTTACGTACCTATGAACAGATAGTTAATTTGGCTCGGAAACATATTCACATAACAATGTTCAGTTTATGACATATAAAGTATATAGTTAAGGATGGGGATTCGTTTCAGATTTTAAATTGAGCTGTGCACATTTGCGAATGGGATCTTTAAAATGCTGCTCAAATGTGCATGTCAAAGAAGTAATTGGATGAATATGACACTGAAAATTGGGCAATTTTGCAAAACGAATACTTTCCTGTTTGGCACTTTTGCTGTTGATATTGGAATTTCATTTAATAAATAATAAAGAATATCGGCATCTGCCAGTAAAGCCCAGAATCGGTCCAGTCTCTGTTTATGAGGCTACACATTCTATTCTCAGCTGCTATTAACATCCAGTGTTCCAGTTGTATCATATTGTATCAGAAAAAAGGCTTATAGTGCTTACCAGTTTTCATCTTTCTCACTCCCCACAGTGTCATTGTCTTTCATGACGTTTTATGTTGTCCATCTGAGGAAATAAAACAAACGAAGGAAGGGAAACCCAAATGTCATTACAAGGCTTAATAACAGGTTTACATTCATATAATGCGACAACCTTTTTTCTTTAACAAGTCAGTCTATTAGTGACATTGAAGTATAGACAGTGGGTGAGTTATTGCGTTATGATACCCCAAAATAGATTTTTTTTTAAAAAAGGTTATTGATAAACAACCGAGCTAGCTGTCTCGTTAGCATTGGGCTAACGTTAATTATGTAAGTGGGCGTCAGAGAGCCAGTACGACCCAACAGCACCGTACATGTATTCCATAAAACATTAACACACAGCAGATGCTCATTTGCATGCTTGTATTAAGATTAAGATAGAACCATTGTTTACCAGTCCGGGTTTGTTAATGGTTAATCCGGGGCTACACATCTGCAGCTGTAAATTTATGGCAGCAGCTCTTCTGTTGAGCAATCTGTGACGTAGGCATCGCCGTAAATCGGCCTCTGCTGCCGTGATGTAAGTTTACTGTCATTCAACAGTAAATGTTTACAGAAAACTTCCAGATTTAGTTCCGTGTTTTGTAGATATCGTGTGGCTTATGTATGCATATGTGTATCTATCTATTTGCCTGCGTAAAGAAATATTTCATTAAATTATTGAAGTTGTCACTCCAGCTGTTGGATGCACCTCTGTCATTTGGCATCACAATTATTCACAATATTAATGATGCTGCATTGAAATACTCATAAGGAGACAATAATTTGTCTATTATGACATACATAGGCTATCCAATTGTCCTTTCTTCACACCGTGTACTCTGGGTATTACAATTCAGTTTCTTATTGAACTATGATTAGAGCATGAATATGAGAAGTAATTTAAAAATAGGCTGAAAAATGAGAGCACAGCGTCTGTCTGTGGACATGAGGAATACAAGGCAAAGCAAAGCAAAGCAAAACAAAATCATGAAACAGATGGCTGACACGGTGGCATTTTCAGTCATGCCAGAAACATACCAGGCAACATACACACATACACACACAGGTTTGGGTTTCAGAACTGCTGCCCAAATGGTCAATGGTTCCCAAAGAGGGTCAGGAGAGGATCTCCCTCTGGTCACAGTCTAGATCTTTTTGAGGTAAACATGAAATGTGATGCCTGTGCACATCAGCTAATTATTTGCAGATTCCTGCACAAACCATTAAGCTTTCCATTGTAATAACAGTAATATGTCATGTATTTCCTAAAACTTATTCAATCATTCATATTTCTGAATTGTAAATAATTATATTAGTTTTCGTCTTAAAGGCTAATTTCTATTTTTTTGCCTTCTGGGCTTGAATAATTGTTTTATTACTGCACACAGAAATACATTCTGGACAATTTTGAAAATAGTTTACGATTATTAGATCTTTCCAATAAATGTGATCATGTTGTAAAGTATCTATAGATTATGAGTTCTTTGTAATAGAAGTCCTGTCAGCTAAAATAACTACTTGACAGAAAGACATCCACTTGGGAGAGAGAGGGGGGAGACAGTGAGAGAGGGAGAGAGAGAGAGAGAGAGAGAGAGAGAGAGAGAGAGAGAGAGAGAGAGAGAGAGAGAGAGAGAGAGAGAAATGGCGCCTCGATGCTACGCTCACTGAGGCAGTGTTTGGAGCCGGTAAGGGAGATTCTGTGAGGGCAGATTTAAGGGAAAAAACATGGTGAACACAAGGAAAAGCTCAAGGCCAGGGAGCGGGCACTTCATCTCCTCGAGGACTAGGTCGTCGTCGAGAAACGAGCGAAACTCTGAGGAACATGTAAGCCGGGTTTCTTTTCTTTGCCGGCGAGCTAGCCGGCTCTTGCTAGTTGGCTAGGTAGCGGTAGCCGTGGCCTCAAGGTTCTCCACACAATGCATTGTTCCCAGCAGAAAATAAGAGCATTATGGAGCTTGACACCCACCGAGTCGCGCACACACACAATTTGAGACTTGAATGGAGCGATTCATACGCCTGTCATTCTCACGGGATTTATTGCACTGCTGTCAGATTACAAGCTAGCGATGTTAACTCCTGGCTAGCTCCAAGTTGAGTTCCCTTTGTGTTTGGCAATTTTACCCGACTGACTTGTTTCACAACTGTCTCTCCCTATTTGCTTTTTCAAGTAAGGTCAACTGGGATTTTGACCCGCGGATATTAGCATTGCCCCATGGCATCATCCTGGAAGTATTAGATCAGTTATCTTCAAAAGCGAGAAAAGATAAAGCGATAGTTAGCTAGCGTTAGTAGGTTACAGCTAGCCCAACAGCTAGCTTACGGTGGGGGAAGGGAGTCCCAGGTTCACAACAGTTGGCTGGCTCAAGTCCCGTATTAAGCAAGCCTGAACTTGGTGAACTTTCTGTTAATTCTCTGAACAGTCCGTATTTACACCACCTGTTTTATGCAACGCTTTATCTGGCAGCATTTCTCTACTTATTCGAACTATAGAGCGAATATATAACGTTAGATTTTACTCCGAGCCGATTGACCTATAAACTGTCTGACAGTCTTTGTCTCCAAATGTAAACATTGAGATTATGCAAAGCTAGCTCCCATGTTTCCTCATTATCTACGGTGATCACAGCACGCTATTCAACACCGGCTAACTTTGTAATTGACTGAGCTGATAATTTATTGGGATAACTTACAGCTTTAATGAATTGTTTGGCGAGGGCTTGCATTTTCTGGAACTGTTTAAAAAAAGAAAAACTCCACTCACTACGGGCGTATGTTCAGTCCGATAGGTTGCAAGCCAGGCTAGCTGACACATAAACACGTTATCTGTGTGTGTTTATATACCACTCACCTACAAGTACCATCTGCCATTTGTGGTAGTTTGTTGGAAAACTAGAAATGCACTCAGGAGAGCACAAACCACCGCCAAATCCAATGTAAAAAAAATATCAGTTTTTCCTTACGTTGAGTGAATATGCCAATTAATTTAATAGTTTTTTCCCTTGGCTCACGTTGCACCCCTCTAAAAAGTTTGTTGAAAATAGGCCTGGCAGTTTTTACGTAATCCTGCAAAAAGTAACACACAAGCACATACCAAAGGTAAAACATAACTTCCCTAATAGAGGTTATAATTTAGAGGAGTACTGAGTGGCACAAATTTGAATCCAATTAGCCCTCTGCCTTTGCTCCCGTATGGTACATCTTGCACTTTTCAAACTGTCAGACAAATCCCTTTGCAGGCATGGCAGACAGTTGCCTATGACAACAGTTAGATGTGCTCTTATATCAACCGGGATGTTAAGCTGTGACGGGCACCAGCATCAAGGGCATACGACTGTTTTTGGGGTCTGTTGTGAACATTGAGTAGTTATGCACAATGTCTCATTATAGTACTTTTTCTCGTGATGCCATTTTGAAGCTCTTTCTTCTTTTACCTCTTTCAATGCGGTAATGTTCACACTGCCACGTCTGCTTGACTTGCTTGAAATGCCTGGCCGAAGAGGTGTCTCACGGGTCATTGACGAAACCTTTAAATTTCGTGACATGGCTGCTAAATGTTTTTTTAACGGACCTTGGCGAAGCTCTCTGAGTGCTCAAATGGGTTTCTTATGGATTTGATTTTTACGCCAGTAGATTGATCATGCTTACTTTTTATTTCAATATCAATGGGTTGAATGTTTTATTCTTATGTTGTTACAGTATTTACAATCCTCTTCTCTCCAGTTGTTTAATGGTCAAATATTTTGTTTCATTTGCTCATTCTTCCTTTTTGTAAATGTCGGTTTGATCCATCAGAAAGAGCTCAGTAGCGATGTTAGCAGTCCCAGCAGCCCGCGGTTGGCCCCCCCTTCCAAGCGGACCCGGCGGCAGACCGCATCGGAGCCCAGTTCCAGCGATACCTCCCCATCCCCTCAGACCAAGGGCCAGAGGGTCAGCTGGGACATTCCCACCTACCGCACAAGGTCAGCTGCTGACATTTGTTCTTCTTATCAGAAGTATTTCTTAAAGATTCTATTAATCAGCAAAACATCTCCCTTTTCTTGTTACTGCCCATATGTTTAAACACAATGTACAATTTCAATTTGTAACATCGGACCTCTCTTAAGTCATGTGTTGTAATCAGTTGAACAAACAAACCTAAACAACAGTCTTCTGTGCAGATGTTTGTACCAATTTTCTTTGTGTTTTTTACATTTTTTTGGACTCCAGGTTGTCATCTCGAATAATGCAAAACGGGCACGGTAAAGCAATGTTTTTCTTCTTCTTCTTACATTTAACGAACAGCATATCCTTCAATTTACTGACGTCATCCCTAATGTGATTGTGTTGATGCTGCAGCCCATATGGGTCACCGTAATGAAGATAACGGAGGGGGAGATCACTCTCACATGAATGGCCATGTGGAGCTGAAGAGGAGCTGCCGGGTGAGAAAGAGCCAATTTGAACACCTCAATCAGAGCCTGCTGTTTGACCAGCTGGTCAACAGGTAAGCTAGAATCACACTTCTGACACCTTTCTTTGCATTACTGCTGTAAACAGAAAAGGCGGATGGTAGAGTTAGGTGAGATTTTTTTAAATCAGCAACAGTCAGTTCAACTACTGGCGATTGCAGATATATATTTTTGCTGGTGTGTGTATATTGGGAGAGTCCTTACTCTCTACAAACCGGATGCAACTGTCAGGCCGAAATGAAGGAATTTCTTCGCAACTGACAATTAGCAGCACGACTAGCTAGGCATTTGAGCTTTGCAACGTTCATAATAAATTTTTAAATGAAAACACTGGCTTGCCCTTTGATGATCAGTTGGGCAGGCTGTACTCTCAAGAGAGACCTCAGAGAGTTCGTCCAGAGTTTGCAAGAGCACACAGATTCGGAGCACTGAGCTTGAGTCCAAGAGCATGTTTCGACGCCAAATGTGTCTTCGTCAGAGTCAAAGAGGCAGGCTGTTGGTGTTAGTCTTCATTCGGAAAAGGGTCACGTGATAGGAGGATACTTTGAGTCTGGACTCATACAGGAAGCACCATGGGTGTCTGCGTCATTGTTTCCAAAAGTCTCTGTTCTTCTCGGTCTAGACAAAAACCCAAACCCTGAATTTTCAAACTGAACTTCAGTATTCACCCCTGCGTCGCTTCTGTTAAGTGTTTTCCATTTTGTGCTTGTGTGCAGCACTGCTGAGGCTGTCCTTCAGGAGATGGACAACATCAGCAGCATCAGGCAGAACCGTGAGGTGGAGCGACTACGCATGTGGACCGGAGACACAGAGGAGGTGAGTTTGGCTCCGCTGTGACACGCGACATGCGACATGGAGCTTGAAAAGTACCACTGCCTGATGATACTTGTGTGAACACGAGATAGAGTTAAGGTCCTCTTCTTTCAGGAAAACATGGACATGTATTCGAGGGTGAAACGCAGGAAGTCCATGCGCAGGAGCACTTTCAGTATTCCTACACACCACAAAGTCATGAGTAAAACGGAGGAGGAAGAGGAGGAGGGGACAGAAGGTCAGTTTCCTACTTCAGAGGTCTTCATGAATCATTTACATTTTATGAATTACCTCATCTCTTAGCTGAATTCATAAACTTAAATAATCAAGATTTGATAATGTGTCTTTAGTTATCAATACGTAGATACTGAATCTTTTAAAAGACCGTACTTGTCTCTTGCAGAATCTCATGGGGAGGACGAAGAGGAGGATGCAGAAGATGATGACGAAGACGATGAAGGGGATGAAGTGGAGGAGGCAGGAGAGGAGAATGACAGACCGTACAACCTGAGGCAGCGGAAGACCGTGCAGAGATATGAGGCACCCCCTATCGGTATTTAGGTTTTTCTAATCAATCCTATCTGATGATAACTCACGTTTGAAGGTGTGTGACAACATGTTGCTTTGTGTTTCTATTCTCAGAACCTGTGAACAGGAAACAGAGCAATCCCTCACTTTTTGACACCCACAGATCTCCAGCAAGAAGAAGCCATATAAGGTCAGTGTGGAAATCTGAATTAAATCACATGCTTAATGCATAACACCATAATGAGCAACCCCCTTTAACCTGTCCTAGTACTCATGACGTCACAGCTCTGGTGCTTTAGACTCATTGATAAAGGTGCTGGTGTGATCCTGACTCCATCCTGTCACACTTTTCCAGAGTTAAGAAACACGCCATCCACAGCAGCGACACAACCTCGTCTTCTGATGAGGAACGGTTTGAGAGGAGGAAAAGCAAGAGCATGACCCGGGCGAGGAACAGGTGACAGAAGCTGCTCTCTTTCTTCCAACTCTCATCTTCTGTTCATCTTCCTCTTTTTTTTTTTTTTTTTACATTTGCTTTGAAGGACACACTTTTGTTTATCGCTTGTTCAGAGCGCGTTGGAACAAGGGCTGAAGCCGTAGCTATCTATAGTATAACGTGTGTGTTGGATGTAATCACTGTTAATCCTATTTGTGTCACAGATGTTTGCCTATGAACTTGACTGCAGAGGACCTGGCTAGCGGGGTGCTGCGTGATCGATCGAAAGTGGGCGCGAGCTTGGCTGATGTGGATCCCATGAACCTCGACAGCTCAGTGAGTGTAGACGCTAATAATAAAAACCAATCAGCACCTCTTGATCCTTAAACCCTTAAAGTATACTGGCTTTATCAGCCATGTAATTGCTCTTGAAGTGGAGTTTTCTTGTGACACTTTCAATATTGATCCTTTTTTTTGTAGCCTTACAGGGAGACTTCTGTGTTCCTAGTGTCATTTTGTAAATGTGTGTGTGTGTGTGTGTTCTCTCCAGGTGCGATTTGACAATGTGGGTGGCCTCGGCAGTCACATCCAGTCTCTAAAGGAGATGGTCGTGTTCCCACTGCTTTACCCCGAGGTCTTTGAGAAGTTCAAGATTCAGCCTCCCAGGTGAGTAAAACTCACATCGTCACTTTTATATGGTTTTCAATTGTTATATTTCTTGACAGGTGAATTTCCATTTCTGCTTATATAATAAAAGTGGCCTACATTGCAGTGATCAAATGAACACAGTCTCCGTTCCCTATCTCTTCTCCTTTTTTAGAGGGTGTTTGTTCTACGGCCCTCCGGGGACGGGGAAGACCCTGGTTGCACGGGCTCTCGCCAACGAGTGCAGCCAGGGAGACAGGAAGGTTTCTTTCTTCATGAGGAAAGGAGCCGACTGCCTCAGCAAGTGGGTCGGGGAGTCAGAACGCCAGCTGCGCTTGCTCTTTGACCAGGTGAGTCTCCTGGTGAGGTCTGGAGGCAGTTTGCTTTGACACAATCCTCGTAATCGTAGTGTGGGATGAGCTGATTTGTGAACAGAAAACCTTTAATCTCCTGTTGCAATAATACTCTTATATTTACATCTCCTGAGAAAAATGGCTTTTTGACGTGGCTCTTGTGTACACTTTTGAATCAGGCCTACCTGATGAGGCCGTCCATCATCTTCTTTGATGAGATCGATGGTTTGGCTCCAGTTCGCTCCAGCAGGCAAGACCAGATACACAGGTGAGACTTACGTGGTTAACCAAATAATATACACCTATTCTTTATTCTTCTTTAAATATCTTAGCATCTCCGGATAGAGAGGGTAGAGATTTGCAAAGGTTTCTGCTCAACAGGGAACTTGACATTTTTCTTCACGCTGTTTCTTTGTTCGGCGTGTCTGATTGATACCGAGCCTCATATTTGTAGAAGTATGACTTGTTTTATTTTTGGAGTACATTGTATATAACATCAAATCTTGAACAAACAAAATTGAACGACTTGTGCAGCTTTCATTTGGTGTTGATGGAGGTCTGATATGTAATATATAGTTTTGTAGCAGACAGTATATTGATTGAACCACCTTGTCCCTCTGTCCAGTTCTATTGTGTCCACTCTGCTGGCCTTGATGGACGGCTTGGACAGTCGCGGGGAGATAGTGGTCATTGGTGCTACAAACAGACTTGACTCTATTGACCCGGCACTCAGGAGGCCTGGACGCTTTGACCGGGAGTTTCTGTTCAACCTGCCTGACAAGAAGGTGAGACGTCAATACCATCGACACTTTCACACAGACACAGTTTCATCACGGCGACAAAGTCCGGTTCACTGCACATGTTTTTCATTAACTTTTTTTTTGCATACCCTTGCATACATTATCCATCGTGGTCTTATATAAGCATTAGCATTCGAAGCAATCTGTGCCATGTCACCATGAAATAATAAAAATTTGTGCACATGCTGCACATATAAAGCCGTACTCGGATGCACGCCCGGTTAGTAACACAAGCTGAAGCACAAGAAATCTGTGTTTTACTCATGAGGGCCCTGCAAAGAAATAAGTACATGCAGCTCCTCCGGCTATTAAGTCTCCCACTGTTTTTTAACAAGCAACTGATGAAGCCGATCCTCATTAGTGTTTCTGGAAAATTTTGAGATAACCGAACGTAAGCAGAGCTGTTGTTCTTTTTTTTATCTCGGGAACCTTTTCTTCATAATGTGCATGCATGTAAATGCGACGTGTGTCAGATAAGCCACTCGCACAGTAGGATCGTCGGTAATCAAAGACTACATGTGCAGGGCCGTTACCAGCTAAGCTCAGCAGTACGGGGCTATTACTAATTTAAAAACATGGCTCTACTGCGAATGGGGAACCTCTGCACACGAGTCAAGTTCAGCTCCCATGTCTGTATTGCACAAGCTGGGAAACCTGTGTGAAATGTGGCTCGGTTTTGTCTCCGGAATTGAAAAATGTGATGAAAGATGATGAAAACTGTTGCTTTTTGGTTCACGATAAAAAAAAAACACTTTGTTCTTAATGTCTGCTCATCAAAGCTCAGTCCTGTGGAGATGATGCAACACACCGATGGGTGCATTGTGCTGAAGCGTTGTCAAGCACTCCTGTTGAGTTCACGCACGCACTGGAGGCAGTTTTCATCTTTTCTTGGAGTTGTCAGTTGGAGATGGAGTAGAGGCAAAACTAGAGACATGTTTTTATTTATGATATGCATGATGACATTTTGGTTTCACCCTCTTCTCATGAAATATCCATTTTTCGTAGATGATACATGACAGCCACTGAAGCATTTTAACCTCTTCACCTAGCGAGTGTTTTCTTCTTTTTTTTTGCCATGTTGTTCCTATCATGTAAAACAGGAAGCTGATCTCCCCTCATGTGTTTTATTTGTCTTTCTCCCCTACTGTGTGTCACCTGCGCAGGCCAGAAAGCACATCATGGAGATCCACACGCGGGACTGGATTCCTAAATTAGCTGAGCCATTTGTTGATGAACTTGCAGAAAAATGTGTCGGTAAGAGAACTTTGACCCGCGTCTAACAGGGAGTGTGAAGAACATAGCACCCCCCAGGCTCTATTTATATGTCTTGATTCAGCCCATCAACATTCTTTAACCTTTGTGTATCCACTCTGCTTCCAGGCTACTGTGGTGCTGACATCAAAGCACTTTGCACAGAGGCAGCCTTGGCGGCGTTGCGGCGCCGCTACCCACAGATCTACGGCAGCAGTGTCAAACTGAAGCTGGATGTTACCTCTATCGTTTTGGGCCCCGGTGACTTCAGCAAAGCCATGAGGACAATCGTCCCCGCCTCTCACAGGGCCTTGGCTCCCCCGGGGCGAGCCTTGTCTCCCATCCTCAGGCCGCTGCTGGCCAGCTCTTTCTCCTTGGTGCTGAAAGCTCTGCTCCGAGTCTTCCCCCATGCTCAGAATACTGACAGGGACACACACGGTACGGATTTTCTGTTTCTTACCACTTGACTGCTGATGTTTGCTGCTTCTTCCACGCAGGGACACTGTCTACACTACGCCTACTACTTATCAAAATGCTTGCTCCTTCCTTTTATACTAGAGATTTCTGTCCACCGTGAAACCCAAATCGTTAAATCCTCTCTTTTCTCACTTGCCACGCGATACAAATATGCATCGATGCCTACATCTGGTGAGGAGTAGGAGGGACAGCTTGTCAAGGAATATAATGTGATATTGGCTATATTGACACTTAACATGATTTATCACAGACAAAATGAGGGATGACAGAAAGGTGTCAGTATCATTACCTGGCAGCTGTGCCCACTGCAGGGACGACTGTTAAGGAGAAATGTACCCGGCCTAGTGCAGCTTCTTGTTGTCTTCTCCTTTGCCACCTGTCTAACTTGTTAGTGTGCCTCTCCCCTCTTGGCACGACACAGTATTTCATTATCTCTCTTTGTACCCGCCACCTTATTACCGAAGGGCTTTGTATCATCCTCACACACTGAACAAGGAATCTGTGGTGAAACATTTCCCCCCCTGAGAATGCAGTGGTGATGGGCACAGAGATCAGATAACCAGTCACCCCTGCTGGCACTTCAATAAACTCTTAACTCCCACTCCGGTCCACAGGGGACTGCAGCCGATTAACAACACCTGACAGGTGGGAAGTTGTACTTCTTGTCCCCAATAATGGAACACATATCTTCCAAGATGTTTAACTGCTTTTATATTGAATTTCGCCTGATAAGCCAGCTCTTTTTTTGTACTTACCTTTTAAGTGAAATGGCCATCCAGGGCTGGTGAAAGAAGCACCAATAAACGGTGGATAAACATTGGGTTTCATATGAATTCTTCCCAGTAAAAGTCATTAGTTTTATTCTGAAGCAGACAAATAAGGAAATGTTGAGTTGTCTTCTTTAGCTTGACATGAATCCTCCAACATGAAACAGTAAAACAAAGCAGATGTCTGAAGCAACAAACGCTGGAGTGAAGTTAAACTTAAGATTCAGTCAGAAGCTACAAAAGTTTTGAAAGACACTTTTTAAAAAGGATCTGGTCTCCCCCCACGGACACAGGTTGAGTCCCCCAACACACTGTTGTTTGAGGGGGAGAAGAAGGTTTCTGACAGGGTCAGCTGTTATCGGGGAGATGTCACGGCAGCCTTCAAAGGTCTAACGCGGGTGTGGCTCAGCAAAACTGGGCCTTCTTCAACTAGTAATGGAAATGCAAATCGACACTGCACAGTCTGACTAAGCGCAGCCAGAAGTGCCAGTAGAAAAAGCCCCAAAGGAGCTGCTTTGATTAGATTTGGAGACCAATTCGATTTTGAGACCGATGGCGGCAAACCACCTCTGCTGTTTATTTCTGCAGAGTGCACGCTCATTGGAAGTTGTCTGTCTCTTTGCTAGGCGGTGACAATCAACTGCTTGAAGAGGACTTGTACAGCGACAATGACAATGAGGACAGCTCTGCTTCCATCTATGATGTCCAGCCTGCTGCTTTCCCAACGAGTCCGCTCTTCTCCTCCGCCTCCTCCTCATCCTCCTCCTCTGCAATGCACAGACCCTTCCTCCATTTCTCATTGTGAGTTCAAAGACTTTGGTGATATTATAGTTCTGTGTGACAAAGTGTTTTTGGGGGTGTGTTGTCAAGAAGACTTAGATAGGGATTACTCGTACAGTGCCGGCTCTGAACTCCTCCCCTCTGTTACTAGCTCTGCCCTCCAACAGCCAACAGCATTCCGGCCTCGTCTGCTGCTGGCCGGTGCCCCGGGCTCGGGACAGAGCGCCCACATGGCCCCTGCCTTGCTGCACCACCTGGACAAGCTACCAGTGCACCGCCTTGACTTGCCCACCCTTTACTCCATCAGCGCTAAGACACCGGAGGAGTCCTGTGCTCAGGTAACTCACACAAGCATGGGAACATACAGAAGTACAGACAGGTACATCCTTACCACGCCGTCTGTAGCAGTGGTGGTTGAAACCTAGAGTTGTAGCACAACAACTTACAGTGAGATTCTCACTCTTTCAGAGTTAAACCAAGAGTGTGTGTTAAACTGTTGGTGTGGGTGCAGGTTTTCCGCGAGGCTCGCCGGAGCGTGCCCAGTGTGGTGTTCATGCCGCACATCTCCGAGTGGTGGGAGACAGTGAGTGACACTGTGAAGAGCACCTTCCTCACCCTGCTGCAGGACGTGCCCTCTTTCTGCCCTGTACTTATCCTCGCCACTGCCGAGACTCACTACTCACACCTGTCAGATGAGGTAAGAACACACACACACACACACACGCAAGTGTGCACACACACACATATGCTTGTAGATCTAGCAGGTAACAGTCAGAAGTGTTAATGCAGACACAAAGTCAAGGTCGCTTGGTCCCACTGAGTTTTTTTTATATCTACTTTAGCTCCACATCCCCTTTTCCTTGTCATATGTCCCACTGCCTGGTTTCTCCCTCTGGTTGTCTCCCTTCTTTATACTACCTCTTGGATGTATTATTCTCTTTCTGAAAGCCAAAGCAGAGTCAGACCCCCCGTTGAGGGTTAGGCTGCCAGAGAGGGGATGCTTTACAGTAAAAAGGGAAAGAGTGAATTGGATGTGAAAAAAAGGAGGGTCCCCTCTGGCCTGGGAACAGAAAGGCTTTAATTAGGGTTTGACAGCCCCGTGTCTTCAACCCCAGGGACACACACATTATCAATACTCCTGTGCAGACTTCATTTCTGTGTGTGTGTGGCTGCTGGCAGGGCAGCATCCCTGGCCACGTTCCAGAGCGAGAGAGAGGCCTCCGGATGATACCTGAGCTGTGCTTCACTCATTAGGGCTGAAGCACCTGGGCAGCTACTGGTGGCTAAACTCTCTTATTTATATTCTATACCTACCTATATTTCTACTTTAAAGTCATTCTTTATTCCATGAAAACTCTCGACACCTGTTTTAACTACCTTCGCCTGTGACGTTTTCAATGATTGAAAATTCAATCAGCCCCACGTTCCTCCTGCTCCGATCATTAGTGGATCGGCTGCCCGCTGTAAATTGAAGATTGATTTCTTTGAAATGGGTTCAGCATGTTTTGCATGCGGCTCCACCGGGATGCGGCAGTCTAAGCTCCGGAGTTTGACGGGTTGAGGTTTGGGTCATGATTGTTTTCTCTTCTTTATTTCCTCTAATGAAGTTCGTGGACGGCAGGTTAAAAGTCTGCCGACTCTCACGCTGTCTGAGGCTTCCTGAAATTATGTTAAAGATTATTGTATTTAATAATTCATGCTTTTTAGCTCTCTTACAAATTAATTGACTCAGGTGGATCCCACTCATCTCAAATTGTTTTCTGATTGGATCATACGAGTAAAGATGACATCACACGTGCCGCCCTAATAAGGTCGTCAGGTTTAGAGTATAGAATAATTGTAGTATGAGATGTAAAGTGAAGTCAGCAAAGAGGAGGAGGAGGAGAGTGGAATTGTGTGTTGGTTGTGAACATGCTCAGCAGCTCCGTCTTTTTCAACCCTGTCTAATTATTGGACCGACTTCCTGTAAATTGCTCATCCCCGTTCCTCTCAAAAGGGACCCGGTAGCTTCATTCAGACAAAGGTTGGAGCGGTCGCAAATTTATGTTTTAAGTCATTGTCATGCTGCAGTCCCGGTGCTTTAAGTAATTTGGCTAACTCTGGGAGTGTTGTTGCAGTGTTTGGCACCGAGAACACAGTGACAGCTGCTGTCTCAGCTCCAAACCTCAGCAGGGAGACAGGCAGCAGCCCTCCCCAGCCAAAACCGACACTACCGTCTCGAAGTCCAAATATACTCCCTCCCTCCTCCCTCCCTCCCTCCCTCCCTGAACAGACATTCACGCTGCAGATTCTGACTTGATGATTGTAAGGGTGGAGAAACTGCAGTTACACATCATGATAGGAAGCGTTGCAACACTCTTTACTGTTATTGCTATAAAACCTTTCCTTGATGCGCATTATGAAGCAGCATGGGTGCGTTTCAAAGCTGTGTTTCATCTTATTTTATTATCTGAGTTTTAACTGTAAAGATGGAGTGCAGGACTTCACTACAGAAACTGAACATCCGTTACATTCAAGCCATTTGCAGAAGAGAAATGCTGATTAAGAGTATAGCCGTCAAATTATTACACAGTTCTTAAACTCTGCTGTCAGGAAGGAGGAGCCCACGCTCGTGCACAGGAAGAGGTTTTGTTTTACTTCAAACAAGCGACAAATACTCTGCTGCAGCTGAGTGTGAGTGGAGGGTAAGGAAGTGTCCAGGGAGGGTTGGAACGTTGTTGTAAAGGCGGATGCTTAATGTTTTTATGAGCATTTAACCTGTAAGTTAAACCCTGTTAATGATTTGCACAGCAGCTCTCTTGTGTGTCTCCGAAGGCAACTTGTTGAGCACTAAACTTTAACATCACTAGTCCTGTTTCCTCGGTGCAAGTTCATCCATATCAGGTTGTGCTCTGATGAGCAGAGAAGTCACTTATCACTGTCTGGCCACCATTTTTTCCTGCTGCTTATTCAGTTTTGGCTTGCAGTGCCAGCCGGCTGAGCCAGGTAGCACGTCAGAGCCACGTCTGTCGTCTCCCAGCTCTGGTCAGGGGATCCCGGGGCTTTCCTGGATCGGATAAGCACAATAATCCCTCCCGCTTTGTTATAATATAACAAAGACATATTATGTCTGCCCTTTGTTTTCCTCCCATCTGTACGTGCTCAGAACACCTCCCCACATGTACTTTAGATGTAACTGAATCAGAAGAACTTCCAACTAATCAACCTGGAGTAAAGCAGTTCTGGCTTTTTACCGTGAAAACTGAGACACATGTAGGAACAGAGCAGATGGAGATTGTTTTAGTTCTTCAGTTGATTTAGGAAAGCAGGTTCAAGTTAGCCAGACATCTCTGTCTCTCTCTCTCTCTGAGTGACGGGGTGAGACTGTCCCCCCCCTGCTGTCTTCCCTGAGATGTATTAAATATTTCCTTCCAGAAAGAAATCCGAAGGTGGATCAGGGAGAAAAAAGGAGAGCAAAGATGTCACAGATAAGACAGGAGGTCGATATTCAGGGGGGATAAAAAGTGGAAAGTAGAGCTTAGTCAGCAAAAAGAAAACAAGCTTCCTGTCGGAAGGGGCCTTGAGCTCCATCGAGGAGCCAGTCCGGGAATCTTTGAAGCCCCCTTTATCCCCACTAGAGACGTACACCAGCAGATGCACCAGACGTTACAATAGCATGGAGAAATATCACTCCTTCGTCCGCTTACACTGTACTAGTACATTCAGATTACGGCTCCTAATAAATGTCATAATTTTCAATTTTCATGTTATTATATTTCCTATTACATTGCTGTGAATTGGATTGTTTCAAGCCTGTGATTGTTCCGGTGACTCATGTAAGTGCTGATGAAAGCCGGGCAGCAGAAACACCGAGCAGCCGACTCGATAATCTCCAGCGCTGCTCATCATCATCATCATTGTGCTCATTTATTTCGGCACGTGACCAAACCCAAACGGGAGTAATCATACACAAGGAAATGAAATGTAGTGTCCTTCCTCTGATTTATTTCATCGTCGGACTTATTTAAAAAAAAAAAATGATAGAGGTTGATTTAATGTGCGACTTCAAATGTCTCATTTTAATTTGTCTCTCACATCCTCCTAAATGCAGGTCTTTTGAATTGGTATTGGTTTGGGTTGAATAGTCATCTCACGGGTGTTGGGAAAGTCAGGGTCTTCATTAATGACAGTCATTAAAGTCAGCGAATGAAAAGATAACAGTTTCCAACCGAATATTAATGTTAAATAGCCACTTTGTTCAACCTTGCTCTTTTTATCCGTTCTAGAGCTGTTCATCTGCAGCTAGCGAACATTAAGGACCTCGGCTCTACCCCACCTAACTCGTCTTTTATATACCCATGGTGTCGACTAGTTCATTGATTCCTGATCGCTTCTCTTTCATGCAGGTCCGAAGTATATTCCAGCAGACGTACAGCGAAGTCGTAACGCTGTGCCCTCCAGGAGAGCAGGACAGGAGGAGCTTCTTCACCGACCTGCTGCTGGTCCAAGCAGCCAGGGCCCCGCCACACCTCAGGAATACGGGTACGTGCATTATCGACTTATGGATTAGACCGCTGTGACTCATCTGTGGTGTCAGTCCTGGAGGGCGGTGTTGCATGCGCTTCCTCTTCCTTCCAAGGAAGGAAAGGGGAGCAGATGCTACTTGAGTTGCTCTTTTTAAGGAAATGTATGTGTGCTCCTTGGACACTTAAAAATAAGACCCATAATCACACCCCCCCCTTTAAACTGCCCCACTGCTACACTAACGCTCTGTTCCAGTAAAATATGAGAGAACGGTCCACACAGGCTTTCAAAAGGAACTTCCTGCCTGCCGTTCATGCGCCGATTCCTCATTGATGCCAGGCACGGGGTCGCCTTGCTTAGCTTGCCCAGCGCTCTGCAGGGGGTTCCTGTCTGACTAGCACAGCAGTCTAACTTTACGGCAGGCCAGCTAAAGAACAGGGAGAGGAGTCGCTACGAGAGGGCCTGGCTGCTATTACCCAGAATGAAAATCAGTCGTGATTGAAGAGGCCCGAGGTGCCGTGGAGCCTTCCTAACGATGCCGGCAGATGTCTTCGGCTACAACTGCTGTCCAGGAGATATTCGCTTGCCTTGCTTCATTACTCAGCTTGAACGCTGTTACAAAAAACATTTATTTGTGTGCATTATTTTCTTCAGCTGCATGAATCTTTGTAAGCATGTTTAGGTTTCTTGGTTCATGAGTTCGTTAAGATTTGATGTGAGATTGTCCTGTTCTGACTTTACACCAGTGCTGTAGCTCTGTAAAGTGATTTTGCTCATATCTGGCCCCTGTTGGGTTGTTTAGCTTTGGGCTTTTCTCTGCGCGTCTCTCTGGGTTAGATTTGTCGTCGTCTTTCGATGGAAGCTGCATTAGAACTTCATGAATTATTCCGTTGCTTTCATTTGTCTTTCTCACCTTCTATTCTTGCTTCTCTCGTAACAGAGAGGTGTGAAGAGGTTTTGCCGGTGGCAGAGGCTCCGGGCCCCCGAGTCCTGTCAGCGGAGGAACAGCGCCGCCTGGCTGAACAGGAAGAGAACACACTACGGGAGCTCAGGCTCTTTCTCAGGGACGTGACCAAGCGCCTAGCCACCGACAAACGATTCAACATATTCAGCAAGCCAGTCGACATTGAGGAGGTAAGGGGAGAAAAAAATAAACTCACATGACATGATAGGGCAAACTGATGTAACATTCACCCTGAACTGCTGCTCCTGGGGGGGTCAGGTGTCGGACTACCTGGAGGTGATTCGGCAGCCTATGGACCTGTCCACGGTCATAACCAAGATCGACACCCACAAGTACCTGACGGTGAAGGACTTCCTGGTGGACATCGACCTCATCTGCAGCAACGCTTTAGAATACAATCCTGACAAGGACCCCGGAGGTAAGACAGACATGGTCTTGTTATGAATACACACATGCATGTGGGGAACTTTGCATGAATGCTCATGCAGTATACATCTGAAATCATAAAGATGTATGGGGATACAATTTACATGCTTTGCACTGCAGAAGCTCTTAGTAGAAGAAGGAAACTGCAATATTCCCAGAACATCACGGATCTCGAGGAGCATCGCCCCTGGAACTGACACTGAGCGTCTTTTGAACCAACGCTCTTTGTGTCACTGTTCTAACAGATGATAGTAAATCAGCATCGTAGTTTTCCCGCGAGTGAGACCGTTTGTTTCTCTAGTTATTGTTCCATTAAGAGTAAAAAAAGCCATTCGATTTTAAACCTAATGACTTATGAAGACGGCCTGCAGCCGTTATAATTACAGAACCTCAGAACGCCTCTCTTCAACTTGGAAATTGAAATGAAATAAACTACATACAGCCACCGCTGTGCACATTTCCTCAGTGCTACTCGGGCTTTGGAGATGGGAAAAGGCTGCATACGCATGAAAATTTAATTACGTCCCTTGTCTTGCAACTTGAACTGATTTTTACCTCATCCTCCTCCCCGTCTCGGCACCTCCTCCGAAGCCGACTGTGGCCTTCATGTCGAGAGCTGGAACACACAAGAAGACACATGTA
This sequence comes from Macroramphosus scolopax, assembly GCA_901007825.1. Lineage (NCBI taxonomy): Eukaryota > Metazoa > Chordata > Actinopteri > Syngnathiformes > Centriscidae > Macroramphosus > Macroramphosus scolopax. Next base: position 22,760 of record CAAKHC010013808.1, on the reverse strand, counting down.
CACCCAAAAGGCAAATCAAAGAGGCCTGTTATATTTCTTGCAAAGTAAATGAGGCACTCGCTCGCACAACAGGAAGAAGCTCATCTGAGGAGATGTATACATGCAGATATTGCAAACATGTCATCCCCCCTCGGATGCACGCTTCATATCGCTGACTGGAAACATCCATAGAAAAGCCTTGATAGACATAAATAATTAAAACTTTTTAACACTTTGTTGCTCTGTTTACTGGACTGGCAATTTACTGGATAAATAAATAAATAAATGCATTAAAATGAACCGATCAGTAAATAAACTACTTTATTTAACAGTTTTCATCTCTTATTAGAGCTACATTACAGATATCCTGAATATATTTGAACACGTTGTTTACCGTAACATCAAACTATTTACAGCATATACAAGGGAGAAAAGAAGAGAACCAGGATGTCTGCAGGTCTTTAAATAGATATTAGGAGTCCCTGGTGCTGCTGCAGGACCTGCACAGGCTCTCACAGCACAGTAACGACTGGGATCACCTCTTAACACAAGTAGGAAACCCTCCTGAGCAGCCGACCCTGAGCGGAGTCCTGAGCTCATGTTGTGTTATCGTTCTGGAGTGAATGAAACTCAAACTTAAGAATTGACAAGTGCGGATATTCGTGTGTACATTCAAAAGAATAACACATAAAGAAAAAGACAAGTTGACGGCTTGTTGCACAGAAGAAGGAAGGAAGAAAAAAAAAATGGCCTTTCTAGCAGAATCAAATCCTCAACAGCCGTCGTCAGATGTTAATTGAAAGCTGCATCAGTAGGCCTGCTTCAGACCGTTCAGTTGATATATTAATTCTCGCCTTGCCGGGATTCTAATGGGAGGCAGTTCTCCGCCAGCCCAAATGAATAAATCATATCTCAGTCTTTGCAGGCGGGTGCCTGGTCATTTGTTGCAGTGCACGGTCTACAAATGATGCACTAACGGGGAAAAATGCAATTAGCCAGTTTAATAAAGAAGACAAACGAAACCACTTTCTTCCACACCCCATGCATGGCCCAGGGAATATGGCCTGTACCCTACACAATTAGACTGCTGGGGGGAGGGGAGGGGAGGGGAGTTCCTCACTATCCCTCGGTGGTCTGTTTCTCCTTGTCCTTAATGCTACCTTAATGTAGCGTCCTTTATGTACAACCACACTGACTTCCTTCTCATCCCTCCCTAAAAAAGCCATTAGTATGTTAAAGGTGACCTGTTATTCCCTCGTGAGGCAGCTGGATTCTCCTGAGAACAGGTGGTAATCCATCTTCCAAGGCTCTGCGAACTGTTCGCCGGCGTCTTCAGCCGCAGTCCACCGGATCGCTCTGTGTTCAGCGAAAGTGTGACAACGTCGGTGAACAGGCAATCAGCGGTTTGTTTCAGGCTCCTAAAGGGGCTTAAAGAGACCAAGAGGAGAACTAAGGGACTGTATAAAGAGCCAGTATATAAGATGAATAAGGATAATTAAATGTACTGCAGCAGAGTTCCATATTAAAAATATAAAGCCTGAAATGAGTATAATAGATCCCCTTTAGAAAGGAACATGTTCTCCATAATACATCCTTGTTGGGAGCATTTAAACAGCAGGATACATGGTGTCGGTACATGCTTGTATGCATGGATAGATGGTGTCACAACGTTCCATAAAGGTGCAGAGGAGCCTCTCGCCATACATTTTTCATCCTCCTAATGCACCTGCATGCACACGCACGCTCTTCTGTGAAATGCTAAAATTGCAGGCGTGCACAAAAAATCAGGCTCCATCACAATTAGGCAGCCGTCCTCCAATTAGACAAAATGTGACAGGACTGTGACACCGCCGCCACTCTCTGCCTGCCGTAATGAGAGATGCCCTGTTAACTGTGGAGATGCTTTTAGCCTCCCTCTTCAGCTCAATTTCCCTCCTCCACGGATGTGGAGAAAATTGGGGATTAATGATGCTGTGCTGTACATCCAAGAGAAGAAAAAAAAGAAGCATATAGTCTATTATGAATATTTCATGTATTCATGCATCGATGTCTTATATGGGTGCAGTGTTTGTATCAACACCCTCTTGCAGGGTCTGCTAACATTTCTCCCCAAAGTCTCCTTGAAGTCAAACTGTGTCAAGGATGCTACAATCCTGTTCCTCACAGACACAGTTAAATGAGGCGGCTCGTCGCCACACGTACAGGCAAAATTAAACTGAGAACTGCACTCTCGTGCAAGTCTTTATAGTGAGAGAATATATGAATGTAACTGAACTAAAACAGATTTATATCCTGTGTCACAAAGGGCGTGTCCTTGATTATACACGTCTCCACTGAAAGCCACCGGTTTGTAACACTGGTGTCGTGTCTCCCTCTCTCCCTCCTCCTCCTCAGACAAAGTGATCAGGCACCGAGCATGCAGTTTAAAGGACGCCGCCCATGCTATCTTTGCTGGCGAGCTGGACCCCGAGTTTGGCCGCATGTGTGATGAAATAAAGGAGGCACGCAAGAAGAAATCGGGTAAGAGAATTACTTTCGCTAACTAAGCAACCTGAGTTCTTGAAGAACACGAAATGATCACTGGCTGCCACTTTATACTCTTGACTATCAGCCAGTACATGTACACTTCTTTCCTCCCCTCGCTCTTCTGTCGAAATGCTCTGACAGATTATTTCCAAGAATAAAAAAAAAAGCACCCTGCTCTCCAGTAGAATGATGATGGAGCAGTCAGTTTCAGGGCTTCCAGTGTTGGAGACAGTACGTTCTGTGCTTCGCGTCTGCACACTCCCCGAACCAATCCTGAGCAGCGGTGTGAGTGGATTTAACATAAATCCACATCGTGGGATTATGCACAAACAAACACAACATGCAACCTAGTTACACATGCGGTTGTAAAAGCACTGGATTTTTATGTGAGCTGACACAGCGGCATGTAATCATATGTAAATATTTCCTGGTGCTGCGCCCACACTTGGGAATAGGCTAATTAGCACACTTCCTTACCCTGAACACGGTGTCCATGTAATAAACTCTCCGCTCGTGCGTGTCAACTTGTAAATTAATATATTCAATTATGACTTGTCTTCATTCATCGCGGCCGAGGTTCGATATGCACAAATCCAGTTTTATAGATATAGATCGGGAAGAGTTTTTTATCTTATGTGCATGGTAAGTTGAGTGTATTATTGCCCCTTGGTGCAAAATCCTCCTGCTAGAAGATCCTTGGTGGTACCGCCTTGACACTTCCTCAGTTGAAAGTCCCTGCAGCAGAGCAGAATGCATCGTAGTGAGCTGCCTTGTTCTCACTGAAGCACTGAGGCCACTCAAAGCCTCCTTTTTTTTACATTAGCGCTCTGTGGTACGATAAACTGCAGCCGTAAGCTCCCGTGGTAGGTAGGAGGGCCGACAGGTTACGATAATGAACTCCACATGCTGCAAAATGAGTTAGAAACTACCTCTGTTATAGTACTACAACTTGACTACAATCTGATCAGTGTCACGCCCATATATGAAAATTTGAAGCACTTGATTTTGGATCGAATCCGATCAGATATTCAAGCCCGGGTAGCTGCTGCTGTGCAAACCCTGGCTGTGTGTGCAAATATTAACTTTAGGATTATTAAAGGTCCACAGTGTCTCTCTTCTCTCTCTCTCTCTCTTTCTATCTCTCTATCTATCTTATCAAAGATATGTGGCCCTGCTATTTATTGGTATTTTAAAGCCTGTGAGTGCATGGAGGGAACTTCAGAAAGGAGAAGCAATTTCTTCTTTTTACACCACTATCTACAGTATGCACAGCTCTGCCCCCCGAGGGCCTATTGACTTCTTACTTGAGCCACAAAAGCCTGAGTCTTCTATGTCAAGCTGAGAATTTATCAAAGAGGAGGCAATTTCCACGAGTCACTCTGTTGCTTTTGGTTTCCTCCTCTTTTTTTTTTTTTAGAAAACTAAAAGCACTTGATGCTAAATGAATATTGCAGGAGCGTAAGTCAACTGCGAGAGAGGAGGAATACGGCACTGTAAATATTTCATCCTCCAGGCCATGATCAATTAGCTCGAAGCTGCATGATGTCCAGCTGCAGCAGCAGTGTTCAAAACCCAAAACGCATCAATGCTTCGTGCACACAGTTTGTCATTGAAACTTTGGACTATGATGACTAGGACGTTTATTCTCATCCCTCGTATCTTCGAAGGCACCATCTGATAATCTTTTCTTGTCGTCTCCCGTCGATATCATCAGAATACCCTTTCTTTTAATTGGGTGTTCTTAAACACAACTACATTCACACACACACAGCACAATGCCGTCTGCTGTCAGTAACAAATCCTCTGTGGTAACTGTAGACCAACAGACGCCGACCCTGACGACCGCAGCGCCGTGTGCTCTGGTAACCAGGAAGCAGCACCCCGCAGGAGAGGAGCAGCCCAGGAGCAGCACTCAGGGGGAGGCCACTGATAAGCAGTGCATCACTAGTGAGTACTGAAAGACACGCCACATGCCGTCTACACCACCCCGACAGAGTGACTAACAAGGGCCCCTCCTTTTTATAGGACGAGTTATAAAGGGCAGACGTCCTTATCCTACTTAGGGATGTTGATAAATATTTGTTTTATGGTGCACAATCCAAACAATTGGCTTGTCAAAAAGGGGTGAAAAATGACTAGAACATTATGTAAATGGCGTCCATTTATTTCACGCCTCTCTACCTTTGCAGCACCCAAAAGCTTTTTGCAATGTTACCTCATTCACACTGCTGCCATGCAAGGTGCTAATACATAATCATCCACGTACACGTGCTTTTGTTCACATGATTACATGACCTGCTGTATGTTTTCGAAAAATAACCCACTCAAGCAAACCCAACGAATAAATCCAAATGATCCCCATAACGCCTCCCCCTTCCCCCCCACTGGCTTCTTTTTCTCTCCGTCTGTATTTTGCACCAGATGTATGCGATACCTCACACACACACCTGCCAGCTCACGCACATATCCACATATATTTCTCAGCAGTGGTGATGCAGCACAGTGAGCAGCCTCATTAGCGGCGCCGCTCTCTCACTAACCACTCAGAACATGACCACACCACAGAGCAATTACATGCCCACCTGTGGCAAATAGCAGTTGCCTCGGGGTAAAAGGGAGGGCCAGGCATGGGCAGGGGGCAAACTAATGGGGATCGTACCTGAGCAAATCACACGTAAGCCGGTTATACGTGTAATAATAATAATAATACAAAAAATGCCCTTCAGGAAAAGATTCAGATGTGAATTAATTTCTAGGCTGAAGCACCTCTCAACAGCAAGGAGCCTCATAGCTTCAAATAAAAAACAGTCCTCTCGTTGTTGTTGTTGTTGTTGAAGTTTGTAGTTCATGTGTTCAACACAAGGTGGTGCCTGTCTCTCATGAGAGCATCCCTAACAGAACCCCTACTGTGTGGGTAAATCATTCCTTCCTCAGAGAAGCTGGTCCCCTTCTTGAGAGATGAGGGCCTCTGTTGGCCACCGTAAATACTGAACGATTCTGTGACTCTCGCAGCTTATCTTCCCCTGGTAGGCCAGCTGTATAGTGAGGGGGGTCGGGGGGATATTTACACCTGGTTGTACAATGTGGGGTATGCAGTACAATAATAGGGGCGACCTTTGGATGTAGACCAAAAAGATTTATCTCATGTAAAATCAGTCACCACAGCCTAAACTCTCACACACACACACACAAGTATGTGTTTATATATTGCCTGAATGTGTCTCGTCTGAGAATATTGTCATCATGTCGTATACGTCATCAGGACAGATCTCATCCGTAGGGCCTCAAAATCCTGCCACCTCCATCTACAGAGACAAATATCACAGTTGTGGACCACCAATTTAGAAGCTCTCGGGAAGAGTCATTATCCGCCTCCACCGGAGGATTAATTAATTAGGCTAACGTAGGTGATTAATTTGTGGCATCTGCAGCCAGTTCTCACCTGGTGCACCCCAGCAAGGCGGCTATTAGGCTAATTGATCAGTTATGTCTCGAGATGCGACAGAACCTCGCGACTGTGAGTCTGCCGGAGGAGATTTACCACACTTCTGTGCTGATATTGTAGATCTTTTTCTGTTTGGAAAATGATACCAGATGCAGCCAGGGTCATTTTTAAGGGTTGACTTTTTCTTTTTCTCCAAGGTTAGGACACTTGGAGGTTATCCTAGATCGTGCACCTGCAGGGGGAAGCCTATCTTGAGCTGGTTTGGTATCTCCAGTTCTGTGGGGGCTTTTATCTTGGCCTCCTCTCGCTCTCACGTCCATCCCTTTACTCCATTTGCCAAGAGCTGAGTATCTCCTGGCAAAATGGGAGAGTGGAGGCAAAGAGAAGATGCGCTATTTGGAAACTGTGTAGGATTTTGTTAAAGGGCAGAGCGGCCGTGGATGGATGAACCACGCGGTCGAAGTCTTGGGCAGCTGCTGCCATTGCCAGGTCAATCAGTGATGTCGCTGCTATTGGTGCATAAGAAAATGTGGAGATGGATGTGGTCCTGCCCTCTCTCTCTATTTAGCCACTCACCCGCAGGAGAACCCAAGGGCCATTAGCTAGGCGCCAACCCGGGGTTCATCCGTGGTGCATCACCACAAGGATCCGGTTCATCTAGAGTGCCTTCCTTTCATTCATAATTAAGTCCCCTCGGTTTCCCTATTCAGCCAGGACTTCTTGCTTTGCTCCAAATCAGCTGTCTATTTTCCCTCACAGTCAGGAGGCGTACGGTATTGATTGCTTCACTAGATATTACTCTCTGAACTGATCTCCTGCTGCCGTAGCCAGACTCAGGTGGTGGGCTATTCTTTTCTCTTAGCTTGGCACGAACCTCTTCCTCACTCTTCTTTTGCCACCACCCACTGTAGTGTTTCTCCACGAGTGGGTTGACAACATTGTTCTTATTCAAATGTTGTGCTGTTTCTTTGCGGAAGAAATAACGACGGAGGCGCGCCGCATAATGGGTCCTCCGCATCACTCAGTAGCACGCCCAAGGCAACCGCCACCAGGCTGCATTCATGTAGATGGAACGCCGCTGTGTCTGCCTCCCCCCCGCCTTGTATCTCCCATCACATTAAACAGACAGCTCCTCTCCCCACTGCCAATGTCGATCCATCGCGAGCCTTGATGGGATATTGAAAGTCATAATAAACAACCCCTCTTTTCTTTTACCTCAGGCTCAAGTGTTTAGCATAAAAGGACGGCCTGGATTTAATTTTCTGCTCAGGACAAAAGGACAACAGGCACGAGAAGAAATGGGTTATCAGGAGGACACCTTTTTTGTTTTAAGACACACAAAGCACTGGTGGGTGAAGATTTCCCCTTCCCTTTCTGTTTGCAAGAAAATAGGACCTCCGACACTTAATGAAGGAGGACATTCAACCTTGCAGCCAATGCATGCTAGCTGATGCCCGTAATATCTCTTAAGTATTTGTTTTACGAGCAGCGGTTGCTTACCTGTCGCGAACGATTAAGAACCAGCAGCTATGGGGAGAGGAAATATCTGTTGTCATCACATTATTCCTCCTTCCCTGAATAACATATGAGAACGCTTGTGCCTGTAAAGGAGAGAGAGGGAGGGGAAAGAGAAACATGACGACTAAGCAGGGCTTAAAAATATTACATTAGAATTTGTCATCCACATTTATAATGTAGTGTTTTTTAATATTCCACAGTCAAGTGGTGGACACTTCTCTGATACAAGTCACTACCCGACGCTTGTTGCCACAAGGCACCATCAATCGACTTGTAAATTGAGATAAACAATAATATACTTACATTATTCAGTCAGTAAAACATCACTGCACAATTCAGTTTAGCGGTCCTGTTTTCATAGCAACATTATTATTTACAGAGACCCGGCATTCCCCACAGCGAGACACTCACTCATGCTTATCGTAGAACCAGGGTTACATCCATAACCTTAGGATTTACAACAAACAGCGACTGGTACGCACAGGTGATAAATTGTACGTTGCTCGGTGGATCCAGTATTTCTCAAGCTTCCTTGAGGGCTAAAATCTGAAGCATTCTAGTGGTCAGCAGCAGAAAACAAAGTACCGCGCCTGCTACTCAGATGGTGGATGTTATTATTAGTTATTAGAACCGAATCACTGATTCTCTCCAAGCTGCTTCTCGGCTATCGTCCAAAAGCAATCTGGAGATGCACTCTCTGACACCCTGCAGCTCTAATAAAATCCATGCAAAGCATGCAAAAACCCTTCGAGAATAGGCGCCGAGCATAAGCTGCCATTTTGTGGGCACAGATGCCTCTTGGATCATTGTGGCACCAAGCGTGAAATGAATGTAAAAAAAAAAATCACCCATGATGCCTCTTGCTCCCATTTATTGTTTTAAGGCTGCAGATGAGCTGACGATGTCGGTGTCTCTGAATATTCTGTGTCTGTGTGGGTCTTCTCACTCCCAGCACATCACTATGCATAATTGCGGGCTGCGTCGGGCGGTGATCCTCTTCCCTTGCTTTTTAATGTCTCGGTTCTTTAATACTGTGCAAGTCAGATAACGCTATATATTACCGGGAAAACGGCTTACACTTCCGCCTGAAAGAAACCCGGAGAGTTTCACTGTGATGATTGAGCGTCGCTGCTCATCGCCTCTGTGTATGCCCAATGACTACAAGCTGTGCTGCCTGTGGTTGTAAGAAAGGTGATGGTGGAGAGAAAGGAATAAGAGGGGGGGGG
>CAAKHC010013808.1:0-13207 GCA_901007825.1 Macroramphosus scolopax | reverse complement strand
GGCCACCTAGCTCGTTAGGAAGTGACCTGGTAATCTACCTTTTTCGTAATGTAGGAAGCTTGTTTTGATGATGGAACTGACCCTTCCCCTTTTCTCTTTTGTGTTTTCTCCATGAACATGTTCATACCTCAGTAATTTTGCTCCCGTAGTTGTTATGACGAAAACATCAGGTGGTGCGATTTAAGCTATAATTTTTAAATATGGTCCAAAAAAACGACGTTCCTCTGATACAGAGATGTTCTATTGAGGTAAGGCCTTGTTGTAATGATGTAATGAAGCGATGGGGTAATGATGCAGGACTAGTAAAAGTTAAAAAATAATGCTTCTGCCCCTTTTTGTGGATGTTTTCGGTAAGTTTAGCCAGCCAACGCAGACAAAGCTTTGTCCATATTGTATACTAGACACACTTGTAGCATCGTAGGTTCGACCACATCATGTGACGCACACACTGGTTAAAACAACAGCAAGGTGTGAAAGATGGAAAGAATCCAAGCTTAAGGCTTAAACAGATTTTCAACCATTCATGCTTAGATTGCAGGGAACTCTTAAAGAAATTGCGACATGAGTCACATTAGACCACCATAACAATAAAAAATGTGCACTGACTGGGTTTTTAATTACATGAAATTACTCCTCGGATCGCAATTATCCACACTAATCACCCCAACTCCATTAAACACGGAGAAGAGATGGATTTTCTCTGGTGGGTAGCTGCCCCGTTTCCAGCTAACCACTCATTAAGACGCGCTATGAGGGCCACATTCAGGCATGTAACTCATCAGCTCGTCAGCGCACAAGCCAGACCTCAATACGGTTCATTGGTATTCATCAAACCACCTTATTCTCAGCCATGTGGGCTACTAATGGCCCCAAGTTCAGAAAGTGTTAACATGTTGAATTGGAGTAAAAGCTATTTAAAGAAGACTTCTTGTTCTTGTGGCTTTATGTAGTTTTTTTTTTTATTGTAGACATCTTGTTAACAACATCTTTGGGTCTAGAAAGCGACGGAGTTAAGGCACGTTAGCATGATGGTATTTATGTTTATTGATTCGTAACTTAGACAAACTATCATTTCTATAACATAGATATGTGGACGCACGTTGTAGCAGGCGAAGTATCAGTGTATACGACGCACCAGCAGCACTAATGGCTGTCAGGATGAACAGCTGAGGACGAGAGACTCTTCGTTTGGTAATGGAAATGCAAAATCCCCCCAAGAAAAAAGAGCTGGCAGATTTAAAGATCTCGTGTACAGTGCAACTCGAGTTGTCGGCCTGAAGTAGCAGACTCCATTTATGTCAGGTAGAGAACTCTGCAGCGTACTCGGCAGACCATAGAGAACGAGTTATACTCAATAAAAAGTATAGCAAACTTTGTCTTCGCAGGAACGAATACAAACTACAACTACAACGAAGGGAGCAGCGAATGTGAAAGCTTATTCATAAACTTAAGTTTTTAATAATCAGTGAGTACGGCGGTGCAAATCATATGCAGCAGTCTCAACGTAGCCTTATTCCTTGATGCCGGTTCATAGCAGCGGGAGGCCGTTTTCCCCACAACTCTTGATTACGACTTTTGAAAACATGGTTAGTGGATGTAGCAGCGGCAAAGGCCCTTAAAAATAATTAAAAAATTGGTATTCATCAGACTTTTCCGCAGGATAGAACTCAGTGTTGACATGTAAGGAAGCAGGCGTTTTTAGAGCATCACCACTGAGGGGCACATCATTAGGACACTGAATGCTAAAATTTGTTACCCTCGGAAAATAATGAGTCTCCACGCCTGTAATGTGGTATGACATCATGCATGTGTTTATTTAATTTTCCACCATGAAAGATGAGATGAATCTTACAGTAAAAGCGTAAAAGATTCCCTGTGTAATTTAATATCCCTTTTCTGCCCACTGGAGTCCTGTTACCAAACAGCTGCGACGACCTGAGTCCCTAATTGGCATCTAATCAATGTACCAGGTGATCGGGGTTCAGTCACACACACAGTACGCTGGCCGTCCTTCTCTGTGGATGGGATTATTCTCAGGATCCTCTCTTCTTCTTCTGGTCAGCAAAAATGTGAGCAATTCTAAAACACTGCAGTCGAGTATATTCAAAACTTTAATTGTAATTTTTCTGTCAAATGCAACGTGCAAAGAGAAAGTCTTGATAGGCAATGGAGGTTTATTGCTGCTTGCACGGAATCAAATCTACGACCAAGATAACAGCGAGCTTCACTCACGGGGGGTCGGGGCTGACATCTGCAGCAGTACCTGGGGCTGCCGGTGCATGAGGGCGTAGCTGTGTTTTTGAGAAGATGCACCCCAGGTACCGTCATCCCACTGGCCATTTACTGAGCGGCGGAGAGGAGAGGACAGGAGAAGATTAACGGTCCTGAGTGGTACAGCAAGGCGGTTGTTTTGTCATCATGGTACCAGGCATGTTTATGTTTTGCACCATTTTCATCCCATATTTCAAATGTCAGAAGATTATTGAAATCACAAATCAAAATGCTTGTGAGCGTGAGGGGGAAAATATATATGGATGCTATCAGGTTAGAGGAGAGAGATGTGACCCACCATGGCAGCTTGATCTGACTATAAGAACTTCAACCTTTATATTAAATGTATATAGACTTTAACGCTGTTTCACCACGGCTCTATGGGCCTCTGTAGGAGATGGAGGGAAACAGGGAGGGAGAGCGACACGGCAATTGATTGAGTTGACCGATCTCCTTCATTTCCAGAAGGAAGGATGGGATCAGTTATTGATCCGGACGTTTCATTAAGTGTCAGTGCGAAGTGTCCCGTCTGTTGACAAATGGTCGTCTTCCTTCTTGACCCTGCGGCGCCGCGTCACCTCGACAGCCTTCGTGGCTTCATGTTGTCTCCTCTTTACTTTTCCTTTCGTCTTCATCTCCCAAAGCAAAGTTTCGTCCCCGGCCATATATAGCCTCGACTTTACCTCCGCCTGTGATTAGATCTTCATATGTGGGATTTCTATGCTGCAACAAAGCAATGACATCATGTAAAAAGATGTAAACATGTTAAAGTGTTTTTAAACACTTTTAATTATTCGTATAATTCAGAAGCTATCAGAAACCATTGGATTGGAAATTATTCAGCATTCGTGGCAGGGGACATGCTGCCTTTTTGTGTTGTGTTAATTACAGCTCAGTGAAAGCATTCAGAGAACAATGGCTGGAAACCCCAGGGAGGTTTCACGTTAGGAGAATATAGTGTTGAGGAGGAAGCCGGTTCATATTTCTTAAAGTTAAAACGAGGCAGTGTCAGAATTCTTTAATAACACACTGGCCTATAAAGATGTAAAACAGATGCCAGTTCTTTAATTTTCCTGTGTCCCCACGTGTGTTATCAATCCCACGTGTGTGTGTGATGTCAGCGCTGGATGATTCTGGTCAACATCAGACGACCGCAGATATTTGATCGGTTTCTTTATACTAAAGCTTCAACGGCCTTAAAGGATTAAATTGATGTAAAGCAGATTTCATCAAATTACAAATTACTTCAGCAATAAGGAAAATTGAAGTTGTGTGCCAGAGCTGCTCCCTGTTGACGTACAGTGTCTGTAAGTCATCCGCCGGTTATTGGAGGACATAATAATACACTCGATAAGTCTATTATTACTCGACAGGACGTATAAAGATAAATCAAACACATTAACAACCACCGACAGGTGAAAGCTAGAGAATAATAAGAAAATATATAAGAACGCTTGTCAACGTAGGTTTTGTTTATATTAAAATGACTGCGAATTCCAAACCTGAGGGAAGCAGAGTAGGTCAATACCTAATTAATGTCACAAGATTGAAGCCCACGCTTCAGTCGATTCCAATGAACCAGGAAGGGCGAGGTTGGATGCCGAGCTGTGACCATGCATACAGTGTGTCTGAACGCCGGCTGGCCTACATACGGTGTGGAGGAACAGCCACATCTGTCCGCTGTTAAGTGGGTTAAATATTGTCACGATATAAACCAATTCAAGACAATGAATCGACTGATTCCTGAATAAAACCAATTTTACTTAACACAAACTTTTCACTCTGAGTACTGCAGATGACATGAAGAGGAGGAGAACGAACCATCACTCCCGAATATATTTCCTCATTTGATTGACACGTATTCAATCCTAATTCATTTAACTGTTAAACACCTGACTCACATCCCGTTTCACCTGCTGCCGGACGGAATCTCTCATGTCTCACATGCTGACCCATTTTACATTATTGTGTCTCTCAAATCTGAAAGTCTAATATTGTTTTCAATTTGGAGTCTCGTAAGTCTGAGCTCAATCATATATAGGCCTCGCTTCTTCGGTCTGCCACCGCTGTGAATCCCAAATCAAATACGCACACAAATCCCAAATGGGTTCTTAAATTACACGTGTCAACAAACAAAAACAGCCCCCGAGCACTTGTTTTTTTTTCTTCCCCCCGTTCGCTTCAAAATGTTCTAATATATTTCCCAGCATGAACGCGCCCTGATGCGGGTCCGGTGTCCTAAATGTGAATTCATAGAAGAGAATTAGAGAGCGAGCCCTCCCTGAGAGGAAAACAGAAAGATGTTGTTCATCGCCATGGAAACGCTTGCTCCACTTCTCTGCACGCACACAGTGAAACAGTGCACACATGCTCGACAGTAGGTAAATAACGGAGCATCTGTCCAGGTTTGGAGAGCCTGTCAGAGTATATTTGGACTGATATGAGCAGATTAGCTGATTTCCTGGTTTGCACCACTGAAAAAAACATTTCCAGCAAATTTTTTTTCTGTGTTTTGATTGGACAGCAAGTTATTTGTGAACCATGCTGCCCAATCCAAACAGCAGCAATGTGTTGTTGGTGATATTACTTGCAGTAACAATCATGAATTGGGTTTGTTTATGAGGACATGTGGCTGTGTGTGCAGCCAGGCAGGGCTCCAGTGGACTGTAGGAGTCATCTGCTGTCAATCCGTCTCAGGTTTTGCTTCTCCATTTGAGTCTATGCTACGTGTTTTGCGTGTGTATAAGGTTGCGTAACTCCAAGCAGGATTGAAACAGAAGATGAGGAGTCAGTAAAGGGTTAACCACCACTACCAACACACACACACGCGTATCGGAAATAGACATACAGATGAAATTAGATTTTATTTTTTGAGCGCGTAACATGAGATTTATATTAAGACAGCGAGAGACGAGCAGCACAGGAAGTCGAGGGATGACGATGCTGCTGTCTACAAAAACAGTCGACGATATTTCTTTCTTTGAAGGCCTCTGGATAAAGATGGATTAGATGCATATTGTTTTTGTGAGGTTTTCAATAGGTCTCCCTGAACCTGTGGCGAATACAGACAGACCATATGCTCCTCCTGTACGCGGCCTGGTGTTCTGCAGGCTGCAGGGGCTCCAGTGGTCGCCGTAGCACGCTTCAAGATGTTCTAATGGAACCGCTCCTGCTACGACAGCCGTGTCGCGCTACGCCCGCTTGTCCAGGAAACCGGTGTATGCTAGGAACCGTTATGATTGGTTGGTCGGAATTATGCGATGTCCGAAAGCTCGCCAGATGTGATTCAAAAATGATTTTTACACCGTGACGGCTTTTTGATGCCGTGCCCAAAGGATTTCCTCGGGGTTAAGGTGGGCTCACTGACATCACTGTAATGCCGCCAATTGTCAGGTTCAAATGCTCGGATGTCTAGAAAACTGAATTATAGCTGCCCCCCCTCTGTGTTTCTCTTTCATACTATTTCTATTCTGCCCTTCTTGCTGACTTTGTTGTCCTCGCCTTTATCTCTGTGTCTGCTCGAGAAGAAGCAGTAAATGAAAGCAGCCACGCTGAAGTCTTACTCCATTTATCATATTTGCTTTGCTCGCTGTCACACCTCTCCTGCACTCTACGAGAGTAGGCTTCAGTTTTTCCAATTCCTCTTTAAAAAAAAAACCCCAAAGCAACCATCTGTTTGTCAAGTGTCTCGCATCCGTGATGTAGCAGGGCTGCCGCCTCTGTCTGCCTCCCGCTCCCTCCCTCTCTTTCAGAACTTGTCATCCACCGCCTGTCTACATTTGAATGCAATCAGCATTTTTCCCTGTTACTTTCAAGCTGCACTACGATTCCAACGGAGAATATATTCATGGCTCGTCCACTGGACGACATCTTTTAAAGCGACGAGGAGTGAGAAAATTGACTCTGTCTTAATGCATTGAGCTGCTTTTAGTGGCCTGAAATCATTATTTTCCTTCTTTATCGCAGAGATCCAGAACCAAACAGTCTTTTGGCCTCGACAGCTCTTTTGTCGCCGTGGCAGGGTTGTGAGTGGAGGGCGATGTGTAGTTGCGTGCTGTGTATTGACATTTAAATTAATACTCGTCGTTTAGCAGGCGCTTTTGTCCAAAGCGGCTTACAGCAGTGAGTTATGGAATTCTGAGTTTGATAAGTGATATTAAATGTTAAATGGGAATAAGCTGCTTTAACAGCTGGTAATTTTGATAAAGTTAAAGTTTTCTTCCTCTCTCTCCCCTCACCGCCATAGATCATATCAAGAGGAAGGTTCGCCGGCGGCCGTCATGGGGACGAGGCATCATCCGCAAGAAGAAGATCTACAAGAAGGGAACTGAAGAAGAGGAGGAGGAGGAGGAGGAAGAACCTGAGGTGGAAGCTGCGGGGCGCAGTGACTCGTGTTTGACGCAAGATGAGGAATCCTCGTGTGACACCACCGGTTCCCAGCCCAACAGCCACCATCCCCACGTCTCCTCCACGGAGGAGGAGAGCTCCAATGAGCCCCCCGCTGAACCTCCAGATACCAGCGGGGCGCGAGAAGAGCCGACGCCCAAGGAGGGCGAGCCCCCAGATGA
This sequence comes from Macroramphosus scolopax, assembly GCA_901007825.1. NCBI lineage: Eukaryota > Metazoa > Chordata > Actinopteri > Syngnathiformes > Centriscidae > Macroramphosus > Macroramphosus scolopax. The sequence goes on along the minus strand of CAAKHC010013808.1, from coordinate 6,368 downwards.
CAAAGAGTGTGCAAACAACGAGAAACAAACTGAGCTGCATTGCCACGGAGAAAATCTGCAGCCCAACGCAGACGAGGACAGCCCGACCAAACAGACGGACCTCCAACCTTCGATTGAAAGGTCTCAGTCTTCAGAGGCTGAGGTCCATCTTAAGCACACGGAGGGTCTCCCAGTATCACAAGTGGACTGTGTGAATGGGAACGAGTCGATGGACAGCCTGGACTCGCATAGTCTTAAGAGAAGCAGTGATACTGAGAAAAGGACTCCTCAGAGCTCGACAGAGGGCTCCGCTAAGCCAGAAGAGGAAGAGCACAAAGATAAAAATGAGAGTGAACCAACTCAGGAGCAACCTCCCCAGGACGGCAGGACAGTAACCGAAAGTGTTGAGGAGGATCAAGATGGAGAAGGTATAAAGCTTGTATCTTTGACTGTCTTCATACCTCGTATGTACATACATAAGCCCATATGGAATGTCTTCAGTTTTCCACATTTGTGAATTTCCAGACTCTTAAAGTAGATCCAGTTAATTCTGCACACACAACTCTGCAATGACAATGCAAGAACAATGCCTCCCCCCCATTTATTAGAATAACGTAAGAGTTTAGATCCTCTGTCATGACACGTTGGAGCTCCGGTGCACTTTATCAGTGGTCATTAAGATGCTACTGCGACTTGACTGGAGGCCACCTGGACACAGGAGAGGCATCAACATGTCTATATAAGGTCGGTTTATGTCAAACCATGAGGTCGAGAGCTGTGGCTCAACACCTGTGACCCCGGAGTGTGTCGAGGCACGTATCTGGTGAATAATGCAAAGGAATTTCTGCAGCGTCGACGTGCCCGAGAGCGTAGCGGTCACCATCACTATCAAACGAAAGATGTTTGCCACCACGTGATTTGGCTTAGCAGGCAAACTTAGCAGGGCCTTAGCAACCTCAGTCATACGTGTGAGTGAGACCTCAATAGTCAGTATGAATGAGTTCCTGTTTGCTACTTGGTGAACCTTACAGGAGACCTGTGCAGCACTCCACCAATCAAGCCTCTGTAGTAGAGTGGCTGGATGGAAGCCATCCCTCACTAAAAGGCACATGACAGCCCGCTGGGAGTTTGCCAGGAGGCAACTGAGTGACTCGCAGACCATGGTCTGATGAAAGGAAGATTGAACTATTCCACAAGAATTCTCAACGGTGTGTGTGTGTGTGTGTGTGTGTGTGGAGGAAGCGAAGCACTGTGTGCATCACCTCATTAATACCATCCCTCCAGTCAAACACGGTGGTGGCAGCATCACGCTGTGGGGATGTTTTTCTGAGACGGAGAGTTGCAGGCTAGTCAGGATAGTGGGAAAGGTGGATGCAGGAATATACGGAGTGACCCTGAGTGAGAGTGCTCAGGCTGTGGGGGAGGATTACAAGACAACAACCCGAGGCACACGGCCATGAAAACACGGGGGAAACTCTGCGGGGTTACCGAAAGAAAAAGGCGTTTTCCCCAAGCTTGAGCAAGGCAGCTAACCCCCTCAAACTGCTCCCTGGGCGCCGCTAATTACCTGCTTCAGTGTGTGTGTGTGTGTGTGTGTGTGTGTGCATGTTCAGTACCCCTGGATGGGTCAAATGCAATCCAGGATCAATAAATCTTAAATCAAATTAAAAACGAACATTAAATTTCTTTTCCAGATCACTCAAGCTTGTCATTGCAGCCAAAGGTGCTTTAAACAAGAAGCTAATGACGAGTCTGAAGGGGTCATTTAGTCTTTTTATTAATAATTAATTAACCAAATGCCCCGTTAAGCTTTGGGGGAGTATTGTGTCTGGACTGGAAACATTTCAAGATGATCCTGCACATCAGAACATGTGGAAAACTTAAAGTTTGATCAGTTCTTGGTGCTAATCACGATTATTTCATCCTCATCAGTTCACGTTAAGGCAGTCGACGACATCTTTTAACACATCACATGGTTTCTTTCTCCACCAGTTAATGAAGACGATAAATTACTTTTTTGATTGTCATCCAGCTCGTCTGATTCTACGCTAGTGAGGAGGACATGAATAATGCAGCTTACCTCGACACTCCACACCCACTGAAGCTGCCACAGTTGTATTTGCATGAGACATTATGTCTTCTTTATCTATATAGTTCTTGTTTAGTGAGTTACGGGTCTTTGGTTTGGCTGGAGGTGAGCCAAGGCCATCTGGATGGCTGCATGTAATGTTGCTGCCGTGGCGAAGCAGTCGGCACGATGACAGGAAATCATGAAAACAAACTGTCTGCTTTAACAACACATCTACTCCGCCTCCTTCGCAAGCTGAGCCAGACCTTTTTAGTTCCATCAAAGCATTTCTTGAACTCCTGCACCGGCTGTTTGTGAAATATTCTTCTTAGACTGTATGATTGCATTAATCTCATAACCATGGCAGCAGGTATTTGTTTCCTTTGGATCTAAGCAGTTAGCAGTTCACCGGTTCATGAGGGGAACAAAATGAGATCTCCCATTTGAAGCTGTTGATGGGTGAAACCCCCCCTCCCACCATCCATGAATCATTTATTTATCTCGTTACAGGGGATCCCAAACTGAGGAGCCCATCAGAGCAGGTAAAGGGATCTGCTGAAAGGACGGAGGAAGAGCCAAAACCAGTCCGCCCTCCTCTTCCTCCAGTGGTGGTGGACCACGAGCGCCTTTCGGTAAGAAAAGATACCTTCTTGTTTTCCCACCGTGGTGTTCAGGGTCCTGTATGGTTGAATAGAACTCTAACTCACCAAGATGCTGGCTTATTAAAGCTCCGCTCGGTGCCTCGGCACCATCTGGGTTGATTCTGCACGCTCATCATTCTAATTTAGACCGTGAAGGATGCAACAGCTGGGGTGATTTGGGTGGTGTGGACTGTCTTTGGATTGGAAACAGAGGTGGTGTGATCTGTAGCATGTTTAAATACTGTTCACGTTGCAGGTGAAAGGAGATACCAGCATTCATATCAATACTATAATGGTTCCTGTGGACTGTTTCTGTGTACAACCATTATTATGAAATAAAGCAGATGTATTTGAGAATTTTGCATGAGATGCCGCTGTTAATCACGTGGCATTTTTCCGTTACGCGCCGCTCAACAGAGCTGCCCACTTGAAGGTGTGACTTTAAACTGATCACGGTTCTGCTGTGGTCTTCAAAACGTCACCACAGCTCGCTTCAAGGGTGGAAGTGAAAACTGGCGCCGCTCGGTTAGTCCAAAAAGTACACGAGGAAAAGCCTCAATACTCAGTTCATGTTTGTTTTGACTTGCAGTTTGTTTTTACTTTGGCTTAAGTCCCATGTGCTAACATTGGATTTCTGATTATATACCTCAACCAGCCACCAGGGTGCGATATATATCTTTTGACCCTTTGGTCCGTCTCTCTCTCGCTCACTCGCTCGCTCACTCTCTGAGGCCGAGTAGCCAGCAGAAACTTTAAAGTTTTTGTGTGGAATGGGATTTAAGTTATGTCGGATGGGCAAAGTCATTCATGGGTGACGAGCCTTAAGCTTCCTCTATATCCATAGGTCTGTTTTGGAGCTGATGGTGTCACATTGTCCTTCTCAGACGGATAACTTCTGAGGCTTATCCTTCCTTTCTGTTCACTCTATGGTTATGCCTCTGTCTCTTTTCCCTTCTCATCTTCCAACCATCCCTCCCATCCGTGCAGGAAGGCAGGCCAATTACAGTGGCGGACCAACTTAACATCTCTCAATCAACAGGTGTTGTTCCCGCAGTATTTTCAAGGAAGGTTATGACTCAAACATGAGCTTCTCTCCGGTCCGCCGCCTCTCGTCCCGAGATGTGTTCAAGTAACGGAGGACATGCGAATTAGTTCTGTGGTACTTTGCTCCGTCACGGTAGGGTCCCGCCTAATTCCCCAAGTGTAAATTGGTGCCTTGGCTCAGTGGGCATCCCTGACAGCACTCCTCAGGCTCGGTGGGGTTGGGTGGTGGTGAGTAGCAATGTAGTGTAATTGGTGTAAAGGAAGTGCTCCTCTGACACGCTTCTTTTCTTCTTGCTCCAAAGTGACATCCTGCTATCAAGCCATTATCTAGTGGCTTTTACCCCGGTCCCATATGGGCGATGCGAGCGGTGCGTTTATCGCGTCTTAGCGATACAGACTCCATCATTCAAATTGATTGACAGGCTTTTTAGCGGGCCTGATCTTAGTGCTTCAACTGGCTGCCCCTTCGAATAGCCACACACACGGCACTAATCAGGAGGTATAGGTGGGGGAAGAGCGGAGGAAGAAGGGCGATATCTTAAAGAAACAGATCGTGAAAAGAGGGGACTGTGAATAATTGCTTTTTCATCCCCGGCTTACGGAACAAATTGAATTTCCGGTGAGCAGGATGAGAGTCACCATTTAAGCAGATATTTGCAGGCAGGGCTGCGGCGGCTAGTGTGCCGCCTGATGTGTATTAGGATCTGTCGTGAATGGTGAGCCGTTCCCGCCGTTGTTCCCGCCGTCATATTCATTGATTGTACCGAGCTCATTATTTCTGACTTTTAACTTCACGGAAAAAAAAGGCTCCGAAATCTCTCAAGAAATTAAAAAACCCTCCGTGTTACGAGTGTGTGTTCACAGACCCCCACGCTCGAGGCCTGCAGGACAAAGATAGTAGTATTTTAGTATTTGCATACCCTTCACAGAACCGTGGCATCAGTGTTTGCTCTGTTATTTCACTGAAATAACGCTTGATCATGTCGGGATCAGGATTAATTCCACAGCGAGAATAAAGAAGTCCCATCGCTGGTTCCCTTCAATCCTCGGCTGTTTCATTCCTCTTGAGTAATCAGACACTTGTTCACAGATGGACTGGAAGAAGTGGCGCTGACGTTTGCAGATGAGAATTTTAGTGACAAGAAATCCAATCTGGCTCGGCAAATTTTTTTCCCCCGTCTTAGCAACAACGCAGCGATTATCATCTGCTCCGCTGTTTTCTTTAGCAGCTGCCCAGAAAAGTGTGAGTTTTCTTCTCGGAGCTGCTGGCAGCAGTACGGAGGGCCGCGGCTCGACGCTCGACTAGTACAGCATGTCAAGATTTCCTGTTTTAGAGATGCCTGTCAAAAGAAATTGCTCCATTTCAGTATGTCATATTCCTTCATTCTCAGTAGCAGTGGTGGGGGTGGGGTGGGGGGGGGTGGTGGTTGTGGAGGGGGGGGTGAAGTAGCCGCGTTCAAAAGAGAGCAGCTTAATCGTAGTGCTGGGACCGTGTTTGTCTGTCTATAAAAATAGATGGAATTTGAAGTGCTGTCTTTATCCTCGTCCATTCCCCACTGATGGCCTTGACAAACGCAGCTATTTTCTCATGTAATTGCGCGGCGCCTCTTGGCCATGCACACGAGGCCAAGTAGTGTCGGTAATCCACAAAACAAACACACCAGTCTCTCCCTTACTGTATCTCCTTCGTATACCTTGGTCGTTTGCCCGCTTTCCGAGCCCTCCTGATTTAATATGCCCCTTCGCAGTGCTCCCACTTCATGCATCCACTTATAGAAATACATACAGAAGATTCAGATTAAGCTAGAATCTTTACTCTTGGTCAGATTATACGGTGCAATTTCTCATCAAACTTTCTTTGTTTCTAAAACCTGTTGAAACATAGAAGTAAACTTTCCTCGATCGGTTCAACATCTCTCTCTTCGTTCTTTATTCTCTCCTTCACTCCCGTCTCGTCTTACACTGATGAATTGTCACTCGGCACGTGTTTACTTCCTGATTAACCAGCACAACCGCGTCGCCTCCGTCGAGTCTATAACTCCTTAATTTCAACAAGGAAAAAAAACCCTGTCTCTATTCTAATGTGAGAGCGGTGAGTGACAATAATTACTCCCCGATCTGACGGTGATACACGATCATTCTGTTCTCCAATAACAAAAGACAAATGGATCCGTCTGACACTGTTACACGATGTTTGCAGAGCAGGTTTAAGCGTCAGGATGTCACCTGGTCAGGACTCAAACACATCGCTGCGTGATGTTAATGCTAATAGAGAAAGACGTCGCTTGATCGGGGCCCCCTGAGATTCTGTGCTCATACTTCTGCCGGGGACTAACCCTCTAAGCTCTCCGTCGATAGATCTCCTTCATCGATCGGTTTCTTGGAGCGAGACGTATTTAACTTTTGTTTTGTTCTGTTGAGTCAGTCTGAGTCGCTGATTTAACCTGGTGACATCTAGACGCGTCTTGACATGATACTTAAATGCATGAAGGTCTTGAAAATATATATATATATATATTCTACCTGGTATTAAAATCGCGAGCAGATAAGTAAAACCAGTTTCTTTTATTTTTATTAACTGATACAGTTGAGTACGGCTCTTGCAGAAAAAGACCTTTAACCACATCACACGTTGC
>CAAKHC010013807.1:0-43786 GCA_901007825.1 Macroramphosus scolopax | reverse complement strand
TTAGCAATGCTTCGGCCGGTTTCTCGATTGTTTCTCGAATGTTTTCTCCGACATGTACTTTCGGATAAGCCACAGCAGGGGGGTCACAGCGGGTGGTAGGAGGTAATTGCGTTATCGGGTAAGCTGCCCATGGAAACGTACTGACTGTGTGAATGTGGCCTTCACATACTGTAAGTAGATTACCTACTTGGCTCATGGACAGGCTGACAAAAACACAGAGGCAAGCACTGAGAACAATACGAGCATGGAGAGCTGCAGCACAGCGCGGCTTCTGGCTCTCAATCAGTCATGTAATTGTGCCATTCATTGCGACCAAGTGTGGCACGTTTGTCACTGTGTGTGTTTGCTTTTCATACATTTTTCAGTGATCTTTATTTATTCTGGAGGCTACCGGCCCAGAGGTGAGGGAACCATTGACCACATGTTTGTCCAACACACAATAACATCCCTCTTGTTGCCGAGTGACTGTGATGAGGAGGACCTTCACACACAATGCCTGTACATGGTGTAAGTCCTTGCTCGCATATATGTATTGGCTGCAGCGTATTTAGTGACAATGTGAATACAACCAGACACAAACATCGCCGCTTGGACGTCTGAAAATCCATATGAATCGTGAGAGAAAATATTTGATGCTTCCCATTATTTCAAAATTCTTTCAGAGCCTGCATCTGGTACCCAATATCATCTCTGGTGTTGGAAGGTCTGGTGGAACTGGAGCAGGGTTGGACAACCTGTACTGACATCCATAGATTTTTCCGGGCTGTGTCCTTTGAGAGCGTAAAGGGACACGCTGTAAAAACACCGAGCGTAACGCAGCACCGGGCTGCATAGTGTTATTGCCAGGAAGAGGCAGAGCAGAAATGTTATCACTTTTCAACAAAGTGGTTCCGCCTGAGGGCGGTAAGCTACAAAGAAATTCCAAGGGGGAGGTGTGAAGGTGTGAAATACGCAGATTAGTGTAGCGGTGTTCCCACATGAAGACGAGAGCACGACCGATACTGGAGGTCTGAGGCCGATACTGATATTTGTCAGTAAAACAATCTGATAGAGGGATCGGTCAAAATTGTTTATATCAAGCTTCATATATACAACGGGTTCAGTTTGGAGTGTTATATCGATTACTAGGAGTGTCCTGATTAATCCTAACCGGAGCTAATTGAGACCAGAGCCTGCCTCGGGGTTCAGTCAGACCTGAGATGCTACAAAAAGGGCTCCGGGCACGTTTAACGTGTCACCCGCTGCTGCGGAGGGGGAACAACTGCAGACAGATGAAGGCTAAAGTCACGAGACTTTGTGTTTGAAGCTCGGTGCAATCAGAAATATGTTAAGTATTTGCAAACCACACTGTGTGTGACGTGTTTGGCACGATATCAACTCCACAAATATGCGTTGATATGACATACCTGTGGCAGGCTGGTATCGGCTGATGAAATAGCCGGTCGGGCTTTAACTCGACAACAAACACTCTAGTAGAAAGCAATAATTAAGTGGCGGGACCTGGCTGTTATATTGAGACTAGAGAGAAGGTGCAAACGTTCCGTAGGCGTCGAGACGAAGGGGAATTCAGTCAACTATGCATAACATAGTTATCATGTAGTACTGAGCAGGATCCAAGCCACTTTCTTTCATATTCAGATGAGGAAAATATGCATCCGGAGAAAGAGGGAGAGACAGAGAGAAGGGGAGGATGATGACATGTCTACAGGCAGCAGCAGAGAGTCCTGATATCAACATGAGAGAGGGTGAATGACACGCCACTGTGGGCACACAGGTGTCAGCAAGCCCTGTGCCCCGGGGCCAACGGTGGAGTGATGCTTACGAGACAAGGCAGAGGCGTATAAACCTTGTTGTGCGCCACAGGGGCCATTGTTACGATGTTGACTCTTCTGCTACCTCACCTTCCCTCTCTATTCAGCGCTGCATCACACGGCGAACATGCGGGACGGACATGCTGGGTGATACAAGCAGCGATCTCGCCGAGCGAAAAGCCTCCGTTTTCGTCTGCGATCCTCCGCTGGATGTGTGGATGCAGTGCGGCGTGAACGACAACAAAAGCTGACATTTAACCGTTCGCTCGCAAACGCCCGTAAATATTTCCGGGCGGATGTGTTGCAGCACATTACTGCCTCGCTGCTGATGGTGGTGTTATACTGCACATCCTGTCGAGCAATTATGAATCAATCTAATTTGATGCGTTCTGTGGTGGATACGTGCTACAGAGTTTTTTGGGGTTAGTTGTTATGTCACCCTGCTCTTAACTTGTTTTCTCGCCCCCCCGGAAGCAAATGTGGAAAGTGACAAACACAGACTCCTTCTGGCTTGAACTCAATTACGCTGAGGGAGTGAATTTCAGCTCTTCCTCCAACACAAACAGACAGAAAGAGGAGAACACTGTGTTTCCGCAGCTCACACCTTCTATTCAGACAACAGTTATTCGTGATTTTGACAACTAACGTCGACTCAGTCCCACGGCATCACTTACACGGGAAATAACCTTTTCACCTGTGAAAGGTTTTCAATATTCATTACAGGAATCTAACTGGCAGAAAACAGCAGCACTGCGGTCATGAAGACGTCAGATCAAAGTGTAATATACTGTGAAATAGAACCGCCTGTACATGCTGAATTATATGTACAACGGAATAAAAATGCAAATACGTTTCCTCTCCAAAGTACTACATTATTATTATTATTATTATTAATAAACATTGCAGTGGAATGACAAGTGGGTTCTTGACTTTAAACAGAGTTTATGTTCAGGATCAAGGAGAGATCGAGAAGTGGACGGATGAACAATAAACGGAAAAAAGGAGGTAAAAGAACTATTACAAGATTCTAAAAACACTGAAGAATATTCCAACTGCGAATAACTCCAGACAGGGTATTACAAATCTATTTCATTTGGCAGAGTCGGATTATACTTCTGCCATTGTGGGGAAAAAAAAAACTCCAACTGGGCCACATTGCGTTGCATTAATGTTGCCTGTCAGACAGCACAGATTAAATTGTGTTGCGTAAGATCTTGATTCTCTTTGCGATGTCAGTATTATGTGACAAAGACACAGTCAGATTAAGTGAATCCAAGAAAACTCATCAACTATTTCTCTAAACTTTATCAACAGACAAAATGCACAAGCGTGGTCGAAACATCGATTTCTGAGGCATCCGAGCCCTCAAACTTTCGAAAGATGCTTGGAGAAAAGGCTGCAGAGTCGGCGGGGATGAGCCACAGATACGGCTCGTCACCACTGTAAAATAAAGGGTTCATGTTGTGCTGGTGAAACAGTGTCCAGTGACCTTTACATTAATCTTAAATGTCGAGCAGCAGAAATGTGAAAAATGCATCAATTTGAGAGCATAACAGATTTATGATGAAGTTGAACTCTGGACACATCCACAGACACGCCCGACAGTCTGTTCTTAAAGCAATAAGTGGGCTGACAACAATAACCAATACAAATATCACCTACTGAACCCTTCTTCCTTCCTACATATCCCTCAGATGGGCTGACTTGCAGCCCCCGGCAGTCCCGCTGGCTACACTTGAGCCTGTACAGCACTTTTAAATGAGCTTTATCATTAAATTTGACCTGTTTTTCATCGACATCTGCACTCTGTGTTAGTTCTGATGTTCCAAATAACCTCCAAACACACAGGAAAGCATTGTTCTAAAAGTGTTCTGAACAAGAGTTCCCCGCTGTCTGTGTTGTTTACCAGCAGCTAATGATCTTGTTCGCCAGATAATCTGCATGTGGATGGTGTGGACTGCAGTGAATGTGAATTTATTTAAAAATAATACAAGCGTCAAGTGTAAGGTGGTGAAGTCTGCGATCATATTGGACTACTTTTCAAGAAAAAGTTATTTTCTGTAATATGAACGTCGTCCTCGGCACAATCAAGTCATACCTCAAGACGCTTTCTACTACTTCTCTGTAATCTTTGATTTTCTTGCACCTTGGTAATTAGCTCAGTGACCTTTTTTTAAGCGTTTATGGATGGAGCCAATTAGTGAAACTCTGGAATTTCAGAAACATGGAGACATTTCTGACTGCTGCAGTGCAAAATATATAAAAACAAAGTCCTTGTGGTTTGGCCTCTCGGCTATGAATAACAAATATGTGTCTTTGGCTTTAAAAGCTATATGAGGATCTTTCAGTTAGACTGTGTGGAGATGACAGGTACTGGGTTTCCTTAGTGAATGCAATTATTGTGCAGTTGATTGTGTTAGTGTCGGTGTTGGTTATCGATGCTGGCAGGTGCTGACAAAATAACATTTTCTTCTGCTGGCTTCTTTGCAGTCGTCGTATGTTTTGTGTTTTGATTGTGAATCTCTTAATCAAATCTTTCCTGTTATCCAATTATAGAGGAAAAGAAATAAACTTTCAATAACGCATCGTCCATCGACCGTTTCAAAACTTTGGTGGAGGAGCCTGTTCGAGAGCGCCGGAGGAGTTTGAACGTATACAACAGAAGACAATTACATTCAGCAAAAAAATATCTTCAGTTGCATATTGCAGCCTGAAGCTCTGATTTCTGATGCAATCAGCTGTTGCATCCACTTGAATTACAGGGAGAACCTATAAAACAAACTGCTGAGTCAGGATCAGAGACTTGTGTCTGACTACAAACATCATCTATAGAGTTTAAAAACGAGAGCTAATCCCTTAGTGGTTACGGTAGCAATGCGATTTGGTTTATTAACAATTTATTTAACAAATTTCCCATGAGAAGAAGATATTTATCTACTAAGAGCATCAGCCAAGTAACTGAATGATGGTAAAGAACTGCTGAGATTTGCTTCTTACTTCCGTAACAATTGTGGCAGTTTTTTCTTAAAGAGGTCTCCTTATTGTTGACATACATTATAAACGGAACGTCCCTGTTAGTAAATGCTCATACATTTACCTTCTAGCTTCTCCGCTCTGCAGCATGCAATCTGAAAGCCCCGCAGTCGGCAAACATCATTATCCCCTTTATTCAATTCACAGCTCTGACTATACATTTTATTCCTCTCAAGTGAGGCTCGAATTCCTATATTTGTATACAAATTAGCAGTTCATCACCGCCTCCAGCGAATAGTTTCTCTGTTGTTAATCGACTTCTATATTCGCCGTACATCATGTTTATGAGATACTGACTCATATTCAGAGGAATATTCAGGACAATAATAACAAGTGAGGCACACAACACCTCTGACAACAAGTAATGCTTTAACAAGTGTTGCAATTAATAGTATCACTTCCTGTAAAACTTGTTTACGAGGCCCTCGTCTGCTGTTGTTCTTCCCTTTGCGATTACACTGATCACTTATCGCGCCGCAACAGACAACAGAATTTATTTTTTATTCATGAGGAGCCGGTCAGACTTCCACGAGAGAGAAAGGTTCAATGTTCTTGAAGCAACAGTTTACCGTGCAGCCAGACAGCGTGCACCACCCTTCGCCAGCTCGTTAATGTTTGCTCACATGACATCAATTCACATATCATCCACTGGGTCGTTTAGACAACCAGAGGAGAGCTGGCCGGCGGATGTTTGGATGCTGGTGGATGAAGGTTGTTGTCCAAACTGGGCCAGATGTTGATGCTTCCAGAGTGATACCACACAGAGCCATCCGCCATGGTTCACAGACAAATTACCGTGTCTGACTAAATCATCTACTCCACCACAACACCACCTGGAAGCCTCGCAGACAGGAAGGCATTATTACCTCTCTAACTAGCAGCATGCTGCAGGAAGTATCAGTAACGGAAATTGGTTGTTTTCTGGCTACGGCCCCACAAATCAAAACTCTATCTGAATATTGAAATGTTTTGTCTGTTGCTTGAATGTTTACAAGCATTTTTTTAGGTCAGAATTAGGCTGCAGAGAAAAATTAATTGCATGTCACAAAAAATGCTGTCCTCCTTTTGAACAGGAGTTTCTCTTCATGTTTACCTTGACTGTGTAGTAGAGGTGGGCGATGTAGATATACAATCATATAATGATGCCCAATGGTGCTTTTTCAGTAACAGTTTACTGAAACAATACGACAGTTTACCGAAACAATACGATTTATTTACAATGAAAAGTTGAAATGCAAACAGCAATACCCCAGGATTCATTATCGAACCCAACTCAGGATAAACAAATGGAAATGTTGTGAAATTGCATTTTTATTAAATGGTCAAAATATGCCCTTTTTTTATGGCTTGATATCGACGATATGAAAAATTCATGAGGAGGATTTGTAACTATTTATCACGGACCACATGATATGAAACAGTCCAGCTGTGCAGAATGATTGACCAGAAGGCTGCCGTCACATTTACACTTGCAAAAGGAAAGTAGATTTACACATGTCAGGGAAATATGGAGCCATTCATGAACAACTGCAGATTCCAAAACCAAACGATCGTACGTACGTACAAGTAATTGGGATGCGAGTTTCATTGAAGGTGTAAATTTCCTTGTCGTTCATTGACAATTTGATTGTCACAAATGGTTTGGAGCCCAATCCCGGTCTAATATTCTGCAGGCACAACCATGATGTGCAAAGCTTAAAACCGCCAACGGGAATAAACTTTAAGATGCAATGAAAACAATTTGTATTATAAAATTACATTTTAATGACTAACAAGAATAAGTCGTTAAAATGATTAATTCTGTCTGCAAAAGCAATGTCAGTCACACACTACAGTATTCATTATGTGTATTTGTGTGGGGGGCGTCTTTACACAGACGTGCCAGATGTGACATCAGCACTTTCATTTGTGCACAAGCCACCATGCAAACATGCCCTGTCTCCTCGTCACCCTCAGCAGTGATGTGGCAGTTCTACAGCTGTTCATGGTGACACAGAAAGTTAGTGTGGGCCCTTAATGATCACACCGCTCTGCTTCCTGGTGTTTCAGTGTCAACCTTTAGCTGGGATGTGTACATTGAGTGCTCCTTGGCGTCTGTTAGACAGCCAAGTGATGTCTGCCTACTTTGCAGAGCCAAGCGAAAGGTCAGTGCACTCCTGGTGCTCAGAGGTTTAATGTTCAGGGCCGCGGCTTCAAACCTGTGGCTGAAAATCAATCATGCCCTTCAAGTATGCCAGCGCTCCCCACTTTGTAGCTATGACTCACATTTATAAAAAATGAAGGGTAACAAGACGGGATAGAAAAAACAGAGAGGAGTGATACTGTTACAGGATTAAAGGTGTAGCTTTGCAGGGAGATACGATGGAATCCTTTAAATGTCTGGCAATGAGCATTCAAGAGAAGAAATGTGAGTTTACAAAGCAAAAACATAAGTTGCAAGACGGCTGCCAGTTCAATATAATTATGTTGTGAAAGCATTTAATCTTCCTAGTTAGAGCCTTGTATTAACTACCAATGTGATCTATCCGTAGTATATAACTGCTGTTTCCTTACAGATGTCAGGAGCAGTTGGTGGAGGGCAGAGAGATGAGTTGTTATCCTCCCGCTGATTGCTCTAAAACGGGCAGCGTTTTATTTTGGCGAATAATTTATTGCTTTTTGATTAGTCGCTAATAGTGGCGGAGTCCAGAGTGTCTGGTGTTTCTTCTATCTACTTCAGGTAATGTGCAGCTATTCGTGAGTCCAAACCGCCGAGAACATTAAATCAATGGTCGGTCGCACTGTTGCCAGACATTCATAAGAAATTTACACAGGCGGTCTCTGTGGTCTATAAACTTCAGGAAACTGAGGAAAAGAGACACGCTACATAATATTACACAGTTTGGAGCTTTACTGTCATTCGCATTAGTGGCCAGGGTAGAAAGGGAAAGCTATATCCGACGGCTGAGGGAATTTGTATCTCTTTTCCATAGAAAATACATTTTTAGAACTTCACTCTGTACAAAGAGGTGTTTGAGTTTCCACTGGAAACAACAAAAAATGCCTTTTTTTAAAAATAATACTGTCCACATATGCAGCGAGCAACAAACTAAATATCGACACATTAATTACACATACTGTCACTAATTTTTTAATTAGTATGGAGGCTTGCAGAGGCTGCGACAACATGTTGATTGTAATCCTCGCTGTTGACAGTGTTTACTATGCCGACAGTATGAGTGAGAGCAACCCTCAAAACTGGGCTGTAGTGCTCTTTTCAGGATTGCCAGACTCCATATTAATGTGACAGGTGAGGCACAGCACCTGCTGTTTACCACGACAGTGAACTACTGTAAAAAAAAAAAAAAAAAAAGGAATATAAAATGGAATATAAAAATAGCAGGACATATCACTCACAAACTCTTCAGTACACAGACCAACTTTAGAGATGTGGCAGAAGTGAAAGGCATCATGTAAGTCTACCATCCCTATCACTTATGACACACTTTAAAAAAAACATAGCTGTGATGTGGGCGGCATCGTAACAGTAGTTGTACTGCGTCGAAGTGTCCTGAGCGAGAGACTACTGGGCCTGATGAACCAGCCTCTCCCTCAGCGTGAGTGTGACTGTGAATCAGGCAGCAATGTAAAACACTGTTGAGGTAGAAAGTTGCTGTATGAAAAGTCCTGATGAAGGTCTAGCATATGTAGGAAAAACTGTTGTAAGCAGACCAACTATATGATGAATTTATCTGCATTAAACATGGCAGAAGCGATAATCGAGTGCAGGAAGTGGGACAGACCTTGACCACTGATCACTCGGCTGTGACGGCAGCAAACACGGCAACTTTCTGTCGACTTCCTCTGTGGACACTGATGCATGTTAAATAGTGATTCGTCAGCAGGCCTTCTGAAGTAAAGGGGAAGGTAGCACAACCGGAAAACACATGGACAACCCATAACTGATAGCTGGTTTATAGGTGCGCTCGTCAGCAGCTGGCAGAATTTATAGTCATGGGGTGTCGGGGGACATGCACTTAATTTTAAAATAACTTTTCTCCTCTGAGTGCAAGATGCTCGTCTACATCATGCACATTAAAAAAAATCCAGGAATCCTCTAAAGTACTGTTAAGAAAATATACAAAACAACCTTTAGGCAATAGTTGAACCACATGTCGGCAAAGGAAAGCTTGTACTTTGATATCATGACGACCAAACACATGAACATTCCTCTGGTGGAACGTCAGAGAAGAATTAATTTCCTTTTAATTACGGACCATAGAAACACCAAGTGAGAAATTTCTTCACCAAATCACAGATAAGCAAGTGTGTACATGCATGCAGAATCACACACACACACAGGCAGGGACATCACAAATGTAATGAAGGGTTGCAGCTCGGCTCGGAGAGAAGAAAAAAAGGAAGACAAAGTGAGACAGAAACCAACAAAGAGAGATATAAGATGAGAGGAAAAACTCAGGGGATGTGGACGCTTGGGGGGTGGAGGCTAACAGGGGGGGGCTGAGGAGAGCAAAATGACATACTCAGAAGCGTGGAGGCAAAAAGTCCCATGTGATTCAGAGTAGATTTAGAGGGGGAGTTGCTGTGAGGGAGAAAACACAGCACGGAAAACTGCTCAGACCACAGGCGTGCAACACAGGCCCAGAGAAGGAGACTCACTTTGTGTGGCCTGAGTCGTATGTTAGGAATCACTTTAATCCTACGAGTCACACAGGAAACATAAATATTCCTGACTTCTATATATAAAAGGAAATCACATTTCTCAATCTCACTCCAAACAATAACAAAAGATAGTTTGACAAGGTCTTAAAGTGGAGTCGAACCTCCGTTGTTAAACAACCGCCGCCGCTGATGAATCTGATGTGACTCGGACGGACTTCATGTTCATGGATGAGCTAACGTTTTATTCATGTTAATGGCCGCAAGTAATGGGAGGTAACGTATTGTTGACCTGCAAGCTTCCCGTGAAACGAGTCCAGATGAGTAGCAGATTAACCAGCTACTGCCAGTGTCAGAGATAAGCTTGATTAATATTGAAATACCACATCAATAACTTACTATGTTGCTACAGGGCCTGCAATTAATGAAAATATGCTGTGCAGCAGAAAAGACGCTGCATTATAGCTACTCAAGTGTGTAAAGGGCATCGACTGGGAATGTAATTCAATGCATTGATACGTTTAATATAATTACATTGTTCGAAACATTTGGGAGTCTGTGCCTGATTTAACGTGGCCTCCTTTAATTTAACGTATCGTAAGAATCATTGGAGCAAAAAAAACAAACAACTTTCAGAACAAACTACGCCCACTCCTGGTCTGATATCCGAACACAGACACAGATACTTGGATTGGTGAACTGATGCAGACTGTGATTATTTCAAGTATCTGCTCTGAGTGAGAGAAACAATTCATCAGAATAATGAATAGTAATGATGGGGATTGGATATTTAACAGAAGCTATCATGATGAAGCTAATGCCCTGAAAAGTACAATAAAATCCTTCTAATAATCCACTTCAATCACGTATCAGTTACACTCTAATATGCATTTCAAGCGGTCTAGTGATTTGAGTTTTTTCATACATGCTGATTATGTGTTTCTGGATTGCATTATAACTTCATTACGACATGTCAAACTAAATTTAGTTTTTAGTGTTTCTGCTTCTGATGAAGCCAAAACAAATACTTGCAGCCAAATTTAAGCTTGACTAGCTTCACCAGCACTCGCCATGCTGCTCAGGTAGCAGACTCTGTCTCTCCAGTCTGTCTGAAGCCTTTGTATAAATGACTGCCTTTGGGTGTTACAATGGGCAAAGTCTATCTCCATCATACAGACTCGTTATGGACTCAGAATCTTAAACAACTTCACCACCACAAAAAGTCTTTTGCTCTTTTTGAGGAGGACAAGTATCAATAATATTGCTTTATGCATTCACTGTTTTCTAAGTCGTTCCAGTGAATTAGGACAAATCTTTTTTCTAAAGGAACAACAGAAGATTAAAAACAAGTGCTGAACCACTGAAAAACAAGTGGCAGCATGCTGCTTCGGTCTCCACTGTGATAAGCCATTTATTTTAGCCAACAATGACGAGTAGCCGCTCAGTTCACTCAAACAGATGGAGGGGACCGACCATAAAGCAGGAGCAGAAATCATTAAGTCCGCCAAAATCCCGCAGAGTTGTTTTAATCGTGTGCTCTGGAGCCGTCGGCGTACTTTACCTGATTGCTGATATAACTAACTGCCTTCACAGAGACAGACGCGGTCTTCTGCGGATGTTTAGAGGGTGATTTGTGTTCTGAAGGTTCCTCTGGGAGTGGAAGATGTGGGGAGAAAGAGCGGTGAGGAACGAGCAGACAGGTCCTGGTAGAGCGAGCAGATTGGACGCTCTCTGCTGGAGGGAACCTTGTCCAGCAGGAGAAGCCCAAGCACCTGGCGAAGGCTTTCAAGGCTCATAATTTACAGCAGGTCTGCCGCTGTGTATAGCGAGCATTGTCAATGCGAGACCCCGCACAGGTCTCTGCTGTGGTCTCAACCTTCTGTGCGAGTCTCAGACAAAAGTGTTATTTCAAAGCCTTGATCGATAAACTTTCAAGGATATGCTGCTGTGCATGTGTATCAATCACTGAATAAGAACCGAGCAATGTGAGCAGGACACAACGCTCTGGGTTACAAACCACCACACACACACACTCATCTGTATGAGGAAGGGCACAAATAGTGACGCACACCTGAACAATCCACAAGGCACGAATTGCACAAAAAGCCAGAGTGAAGGGCAGAAAACGTACCTGTGCATAAACAAAGACACATAACCGATGTGTTGACAGGTTGGGCAGGACTCATAAGCCCTGTCTAATGCATAAAAGCATATCAAATTCAGGCACAGAGGATCGCCTGCCAAGACTCCCAACTCTGACTGACATGCAAGCGAGTAAATCAATCCACTTAAAACAAGCTTTACTTTAAGCTCCCAGAGACTGCATTATGCCAGCCGTCCTCAAGCTTCAGAGTCTGGCGAGAATCCCCTAAACACCTCAGACAGGTACTGCAACATAACATAATACACTGCATCTGTTAATGCTGCCACTCACTCATAAAGGGAGATCTTTTCAGAGCAGCCTCAGCTGTAGTGTTAATAATCCATGTATGTTTCAATTATACATGACTTCTTGGCCCCCGCCTGAGTCACAGTAATATCAGCACAGACGAACTCCACCCTGGCTCGGCGTAGCCGTAGACCTCGTGTACGGCAGCGGAACATCCAGGGGGACTAAAGATTCCTCATCCTGCATCACTTTCTGACACTTTAATAGTATAAACACTTAATCTTGTCGAAAGAGACTCTTAATAAGCTCGAAGGGGAAACCCTGCTTTCCCCTCAGAGAGAAACAAATGCAGTTTATAGCACTGATGATCTGCAGCATCTACCCTGAGGCTCTAATACATATTCATCCTCAAAATGCATTAATCAGTCATGCACAGAAAAGAGAGCATGATAAAAGAGGGGGACTCTGGGCCCCTTTTCATTGCTCCGTTTCCTGCCTCCACTCTCCCCCCCTCCTCGTGCCTGTGACACGGAATTCGATCTCAGTGCGACGTCTCGAAGGATGTGTCAATTCCTAAAAATGCAACTCAAGGAGAGATGAGGTTTGCTGTGTCGGAGGGGCGCGACACCTGGCTGGATTATACAAACCAAGGACTCTAGTGTTCCTTCATAGGTTAATCAATCTCTCTTCCCTCCTAAGGTGTCGTTCTAACCTCAGGCCTTAATGACATTTCATCTTTATATAACTTATATTTTGAGCATTGAATGTCGGTGTTTCACCCAATAACCACATTGGACTCATGATGAACATGGTGGGAGATGAAGGGAGACAGGTAGTAGTTTGATACGGACTGAAGCACGGCTCATTAAGACTTCCTGGATGATGTACAGTATGTAAAGCAGCTTTATAAACTGATGAAGAGTAACGACTTCACTGCCATTCAACCGGTAGGATAATTACAGAGTGGGTAAATATTAATTTAAGTATCAGAAGAGCTGAACCGAATGACAACAAATATCAATGTGCGTCAGAGTCACCTTTGATTAGTTCTTCCAGAGTTTCTCCCTCCCTCCCTCCCTCCCTCCTGTCTCCACTGCAGCCTAATCTGCTGGTTGGTGCGTTGAAAAGTTACCTGTACTCCTCTTGTGTGAATATTGGGATGCGAGAAGGCTGAAGGACAGTTATTTCCACCAAAGTACTGTTGGTTTTCACCGGCTCCCCGTCATCGTAGGCAATCACAAACAACTGCAGTGGGCAAGACACAACACACACACATACAAACACAAAATTATTATATTTCACTCAATAAACAGACATTGTTGGCTGTCGCACCACAGAGGCCCTTCATTACTGACGGGTCCCAGGACTGCACTTCTTCTTCATGCACAAATCATCTTTTTTTTAAGGTTGCCAAGCATTATTTTGTCGACATGTTTGGCATCCTAATAAAGACAGAATGGAAATAGAACCAGCCGATCAGTCTGTGAAGCTCCCAGACAGCGAGTATGAATGTATTGATTTAGATCCACACACCGTGGAGGATGAGAGAACAAGGAGGGGGGGCGGGGGAGCGGAGGGGGACAGAGAGATAGACGCAATGATGATACAAAAGATACATGTTTAAAGAAATAGAAGACAGAGGAAGAGACAAGAGAGGGAAAAAAAGGTAGATGGACAACGTGTGCATGAGACAAATCCTCATTAGGACCAAATATCCTGCAGCACCTGCTCCCGTCAACACCCACAGATGTACCTCAGCTAGATGGCTTTAAATTGGTGAAAAGACTTCATGAAACATGGTGGGAGGGCTTTTGTTTAATCTATAAGAGCTCAATATGACGCTGACATGAGACGACTACAGCGGCGACAAGATCACTGAGAGTGTTCAGGGAACAAATGTCCTGTTCTTTGATTATAATGAATATGACTGCAGACAGATTCTGTAAATTACATTTAACTGAGCAAGACACACAGATTAACATTACCTCTGAGATGTGAATGGATTCAATGCCGTGTAAATAAACGGCATGTTATTGTGTAATGATTTTAAAGATGATGATTAATGTGATTATGATTAATTACACTCACATCATCGCCAAATCGTTGAGGCTTTTAAAGATTATGTGGGAATTTTTAAAAGACGCCGTGCTGACAATCCTGACTTCCTGTACAGCTTTTGTTCAGGCGGACCACTAAACTGGCGTTTGCGGTAGCTGCAGTGTTATTCATGCTTCACAATCACTCCGGCCATTTTATCGGCTGGCTAGTAACAATCAGTCATACTCATGCACGTCTGTTCAAAAATGCGAGAAAAGTTTTGCTTATTTGCCTCTGTGCAAAAACATCTGTGCAAAAAAACTGTTCTGTTTCAACGCTTTGCTGCAAGCAGCCGCTACATTATTACCTGCAGTCCCACTATGATGAGTCTCACTCACCTTAAATGTGACGCTCGGCTCCTCATTGAGGTTGACCTTAGTGACGACCCTTCCAGTTTCCTCTTCCACATCAAAGATGCTCCCGCTGTAGGGCGACTTGTCTTCGTCCACTCTGTAGCGGACAAAGCTGGCCGGAGTGCCCTGGAGGAAAGAAACAGGAGGAAGACGGATCATTATTTCAGCCATAATCAGCATATCTACACACAATCTTTGACGTTACAATGTCAAGTCAGAGAGGGTGAATCTGACTAATGAGGTACGTAGTAGTAGTAGTTAAGCCATGAGGGTTTGGCATTGTTATATTGTTGTTTTCATCATGTAACAGGGCTGTCGGAGCTAAAGTAGAAAGGTTGACCTTCTCACTGTATCACCTGATAAATTAATGAATGCCCTTTTATATCAGATGTCTCACTTTATCCACTCAATATGTCATAGATCTCATTAGTCTGCCCCTCATCACACCACAGAGTGTAAATTCGCTATTGTTCATTGATTCAAAGCTCACCCCAAATATCCCTCTAGTCTCCACAGAGTAACACACTTACATTCATTAGAGAGAGGCTGGACTTTAATGTGACCCTTTCATCAAGATGAATCATGCTTCCTGATTGCTAATCAGCTCTATAGTTTATCTTAAACCAATTTCAGCCCATTTGACTTCGAATTCACTGTGAGTTTTTGATAGGCTCCTTTTGCCTGAAGTGATTTGTCTCCCTCAGGACTGGGAACCTGAGGCTAGAAAGAGAGGTAAATCCTGTGGTAGCAGTGGAAACCCCTCGGGAGGCCTCCTCCATACAAATGTCTCTTTAAGAGGTTATGGAACTATCTGAGTGAATCCACTAAGGGGATCCTCTTTGAGAAGAAAAAAAAAAACTCTTCAAGAGAGAAGAGGAAGACACAGGACCACTATGACCTTCCTCCATAGAGGAATCTTGCACAGCAGCTTTATTGGTATGACCTCCACAGAGATGGAAGCAGGAATGGTTAACAGTCGTTGCTGACATCTAAACATACAGTACCAGCAGTCAGCTTGTGGTTTTCTTCTTCCCACTTTGCAGTTTGCTTCTTGAAAAAGGTTCAACTCCCATTCAAAGGTCTTAATTTGTGTGGGATTGTTTGCACCTTCAGGGTTGCTTAGGGAACATGTGTTTTGTCCATCTAACAGATGATATGGTCATTAAGAGTCCAGGTGTCAGGACTTAACAAGGTTGGTGGGTTCTAACACGACTTATCAGTCTCTCACAAGGGTCAGTGACAGTTTGATATCCTTTTACCCTCAATGCCAGTGTGATTCTTGTAAAGCATGTGTGTCTCTAATGCTGTCACACGATGTGCATCCATGCACAGTGGCTCAGATTATGTTTAAAAGTGTATCAGGTAGTTCATGTAATCTAGATATAGTATCATCTTATTCCATTTCCAACAGGCTGTAGACATTTTCAAAAGCTCCTCTAGCATGGCTTTGGACCATGGATGATTTATGCCCACTGCCGGAGTGAACTCTGTTTCATTAACATTGCAGATGAGGAACAAATGGAGACACAGTACTTAGTGCTTTGGCATCAAAATAATTCTTCCTTAATGCCACCGAGTGCAAAATTATATTCATACCTATGGTGGTACAACACTGTAAATAACACCTAGTGCAGATGAGATGTAGAGGTGCCGTGTGCAAAAACCCAAACAGCGCATGCACATAAATGAAGCTCTAATGTATGTTCAGTCAGGAAGACCTCTCCTTTCGCATGCTAAGCTGCGGTTTTATAATCCGTCAGTCACTCCTCTCTCGCATGCATAGTTATTATCTCCTCACTCGTCGGATGTTGAGGCTGTCATCTGAGATAACAGCTGCTCTTGTCAGCTGATCACATCTATCCAATAGCTTAAACCTTCATCGTTAGCCTCATCATCTTGATGCTTCCCCTTTTTAAATACGTTTCTTGACAGCTTCCAGTTCACTCGTGCCGCTGATGTGTGCTCCCTCCACGTCCCCCGTCTCCGCCAGGCTCCTCAGAATCACCAGCTACCTTCTCAAAATCAGTGGCATCATTGTCTGGATTTACCTTTCAGCTGCTCAGGGCAAACGTCTGTAACTTCAAATTTCCCCGTAGACTCTTAGGCGCCAAAGATCCTCCGTAAGGGCTTAATCATCACATATCTTCTGTCAGAATAAATAAATATGTATGTTCACTTCATTCTCTTGTCCCTCATGATTGAATTTTGGCAAGAGCTTTCGCAGCAGTCGTGCGCAGAATATCCCTGATCATGAGCAACGTTCCAGCCCGTGCAGAACACCGTACGTCGAGCGCACGCAGAATCAAAAGACTCTCCAGCAGAAAAACCTTCGGGGCAAACTTCTCCCACATGAACTTTCTCCTTCATCTTTCTCTAATGACTTTTCAGCTGGCTGTAAAATGGACCTCTCTCTTATTTCATATCCTTCTTCATTTATAACAGCCGACCATAAAAAGACCAACCAAGTTTATTTAAGGATAAAACAGCGACAGGGTCTCGCCCACTTACTGCGGAACAGAACGAGAAGCACTCACCTTCAACAGGTGAAGGTTCTGTGAGTAGGAGAGCTCAGGGGTTGAGAGTCACACGCAAATCATTGTGAAACCTTACAAAAAGAATCCCATCTACGAATAAATTTTCAACAGCACAATGGCTAATTAATGAAAAGACGAATGCTAATTGGAAGCACAGACTGATGCTTCAAAGTTAGGCAACACAACAGCAAGGCTAAAGATACGAGGAAAGACAACACATTCTGATTTAATTCACTAGATACTCTCATAATAATACTGGGCTCTGTGATAAAACAGCATTTCAGAAAAAAACATATTTAATTATTATTTCTTGCACTAAAGAATAAAGCTTCTTAATGGAACATTTGTCTCCATGGAGATCTCGGTCCTTCAGGGGGATATCGACATTATATGTCTGAATTTCACTCCAGTTTTAAAAAACCTTCCGTATCAACTCTCCCAATGTGGACGTTTACAAACTATCTACCAAAATATTGCAGGATAAGAAAGACCCAAACTCTTATGACCTTTAGACCGAAATGTGGATAACTCATTTATGAGATCGCGAGCCGGCGCCCTCCAGGTTTCTCTCAATGCGTGCAGGTTTCATTTTTGTACATCTGTTGCACTGACTGCAAGCCCTGTTCCACCAAACAGGGGTGATGCCGATGATAGACACGCTGTCAATAAATTGCTTTGAGCTCAAAATCCAGGTCAATAAGAGACTGAGTAAGTCAGCTCCTGTTGTGATGTCTAACCTCAAGCCACATTCCTGATGACGATTTTGTACATATGACTGGGTTCGGGCACTGCTGGATGTTTTCTGGAGAAAAATGTTGTAAGACAGGAACGAGTACAGATCGAAAAACAGAGATTTAGGAACTGCATGAACAAAGCGGTAGAGAGGGAGAGAGAAACCAGTAACCAGCGGGGCGTTGTGTCTCTCACTGAGAGTGAAAAGTGAGATGTACAGTGCAGAGCTGTTCCACCACCCACAGCTGAGACTGACATGCATCTATATCCCTCAATGTCTTTGTGCTGCAGAGCGAACAGAAGCACCGGCCCTGGTGAGATCACAGCAGCAGGAGGGTCCCTAATAACAAGCATGAGGGCGATCTGTACAGGATGGCTTCGACACGTTAGTTCTGATAAACACAATCAGAGGTGTTAGCTGTGAAGGCAAGACAGGGGGGACGATGGAGGAACTCACTTTCACTGAGAACAATTTGAAACACATAAAAAAATACCCAAACTACTTCTATATACGAGCGGCTGGCTTGATCCAGTAAAAAACTGATGAGTCACCATGTGCATAACAGTATTAAATTGGGGTGTTCAGCTCAGTCTGATTGACAAGGCAAAACTCAAAAGACAAAAACGATGTGCTTATGAATTATTAAAATTAAACCTTTCGCACGAATGACAGACTCCAAGCACACGACTAAACAGTCATGCGATGCACTCTCACCCCTCCCAGAAAACACTGTTTGTTGCCTCACCTCATAGTCATACAATTTCCCCTTCGGAATTATGTAACTTTGTTCATTGGTTTTTCAGATTCCAAGAAAAAAAAAAAATCTTCATAGCTCCGGTCCCAGGAGGACCTGCTCAGATATGGTGAGGTAAAAAAAGTATGAAGCTTTCTAAGGCAACTGGTAGATGACTCATGCGAGTGAAGATGCAAAACAACAACCTTTACAATTACAGCTACTGGTGCAGGGTGCACACCGAGCTCTAATGAGAGCATCCAAGGCTTGGAAACTTCGACAAAGTGCCACATGTGAAGTGCCATGTCTGAAGTTCTGAAAGCGTCATGTGGCCAGAAGGTGAAAAAAATCAGAGCGATGCTTTTATCTCTGCAACCTTTCATTAAAGCCACCGATGGAGACAACTTGCATCATGTGCTCTGAAATGTATACACCAATGTTGCATAATCCAGAAAGAGTTGATGTTTTGGTTGAAGTCCGTTTGTCTGGCTCTCAGCATGGTTGCACAAAAATTCTCAGGAGGGGCGGAGGTGGTGGAGCAAGAGCGAAGGAGTAAGCCATCACATTTTGGGGGATATCGATTTACCATAATGAGAAAACTGCATTTTGTACAACAGTTATAAATCTAAAGAGTGACAGAGGGTGTTTGCTTCTACTCACTGGTGGGTCCTGGTCCTCGGCAAGCACAGTTGTGATGACTGTTCCTTTTTCTGCGTTCGGTGCCACCATCCCTTTGTACAGGGCTTGGACGAAGACGGGGGAGAAGTCATTCATGTCCTGAAAACAAGAGGAGAAGCCATACATGTTGGATTATCAGCAATATATCGGTTACTTCTAACTATGGTAGTTAGAAGCACGTGTAAAATAACAGCATTTTCACTTACTCCACAATAAATCAACATAATGATATTGAAATAAAACTTCGATACTGTAGCACTAAAACTCAATGTGCCTGCTGTTAAATGAAAAAGCGATTTGTGCGAACTGTATGGTGACGTGCAAAGACTATATTGTCCAGGATGTCAAAGGACAGTATAGCATATGGACAATGAATCCTAATGCTTGCCCTTACAAAAGCAGAAATCATTTCCTTTTTTTTCCTGCATGAAATTCCCTTTAGACGATGATTCAGTGATATACGGTTGCCAAGAACACGGTGGAAACATCGCCACTTCTTCATCCCCTGTAAATAACACACCGAGGAGCTCTAAAATAGGCCTGCACTTGAATGGAACCCTGTTAACTTTGCAATCTTGGCTTCACTGTGTAAGAATGAAAAAGCATCCCTCTAAGGGATATCTTAGCTCTATAATATAAATCCTTCAAGCTTCCATTCTCTTGACTTCTTTTTCCTTCCCGCTGCTTTGATGGAGTCGTGTGTCACAGCATGCATTCTTTAAGGTCAGTGATGTAGGGTAGCCTCATTCTGATTCACACTCAGGTTTAGTGTTTCTGAGGAGAGAAACTAGACTCCAGTTGTTGCTTTGAACAGCATGTACTACAAGTGTTCACAAGGACGCTTGGAACAAGATGCAACATTGTGTTTTCTTAAATGCATATACTGTATATACTGTATATAGTATCTCCATCCATGAACGCACCCACATACACAGACAAACAGTGTGTCTGTCTGTTTCTGAAGTGCGACAATAAAGGAAAAAGTTAGGCAGACCCAATCTCAAGACGCACAGGACACTCGATACATCACTGCAAGGCATCCAATGAAAGAGACAACAACAAAACAATACAAGCGAAAATCAAACACAGGCAACTTCAAATAACCCTCTGGAGATGTTATATGAGGAAGTGGAATAGGCTCCCTCGCCAGTCGCAGAGAAGCCTGCATGAATCCATTAGGCTCATTCTCATTCATGTCTGCCATGTCAAATAGCAGGCATTGGTTTGATATCGGTGGCTGTGCGGTGCCTAATCCTATCAAACACAGCTCCTGGGTGACAGCACGAACGGTGCAACAAAGCTTACCCTTATCGAAGGACAAACTCCCTCCACAGGTTGTCAGCCCATGTGGAGAGTCATCTTCAATAAGCTTGGGCCTGTCCTCCCATTCAGTGTAATAAAGCAAGATTAATTATGAAAACTTTAGGACGGATACTACGGTACAAAATGTGCATGAGCTCATTTTGAGGCGGATGTGCACACAGATTTACTCACAGACTGATAACACACTGCCATTAACACTGGTGCACACGCACACGAGTGGTTCCACAACACAAGGTGTCTAATCCTTTCGTGTGGCTTCAGCTGTGTAGTTTGAAAGATTGGAAAGGGAACAGAAGCTCCTGAAAAACCAGGACATAATTGCTGTCACAATGCTGATGAGTCATTCAGATCCGGAAAAGCACGGGGTGCATGGCGGAAGCACCGATCCATCAATTCTCTTTGTCCTGGTGGAGCTTTAAGGACACGCAAGTCAGGAAGAGGCCAAACCTTGTTTTACACAATAATCACATTCAGCTTGTACCTGAATGTCGTAACAAGCGATTTCACAAACAACACAAGAGCAATACAATGTCTCAAATAGCTTTCTGAACTGTATCTTCTGGGAACTGTTACCAGTGTAAAACTCAGCTAGTGGCTCAGCCCCATTCACTTCCACTGCTTCCTTCCCTTAGGGACTGTGAGGATGGATGGAAGGAGACCAGCGAGAGGATGTGGTGGGCCAAATGTCCAGAGGCTCTTACCGTGATGCGGACCGTGACGGTAGATTGCCCGGGGGGCATGACCCCCCCTTGGTCGACAGCTTCCACCTGGAAAGTGTAAGAGGCCCCCATTCCCATAGCTGCCAGGTCCTCAAAGTCCAGTGTTTGCAGCACAGCTAACTCTCCAGTGACAGGGTTCAGGGAAAACAGCTGCCTTGCCGATTCAGTCTTGATGTGATACGTGACGTTGGAGACGAGGTCCGAGTCCACTGCCTGCAAGGAGCAACAGTGAGATGAGATGTGCATATATTTAGGATGTATAGGCATAAACGCTTTGGACAATGGCTGTTAATATTGCTTACATATATCAATAATACATTCAGAGGGGATATTTTTCTATATATCGCCTTTCCACCTTAATGGGACTCAAACTCTGGAGGAGCACCAGGAATACGAGACGACCAGCTCTAGCTCCTGAGCCACAGCCGCCCCCCCCAGAACTCACTTTTGCTCAGCAGGTGTCCTGCAAGCCGCTGCTGTCTGTGTCGAGACGAGCGATTCTTGTCTGGGAGATTAAGGGTGTCGCAGTGGAAGTGTCACTTACATCCCTCACCTTCACCCCACTCTTCTTACTCTCCCCTCTCACTTTATCCCTTTCTGGGAACGTCACTCACAATATGCTGGCAATTCCTCACCCCACTACTCTGAGTTTGCTCTGCATCCACCAGGTTTCCAGACACTTAGCTGCAGTGAAATCGTGCTCTGACAGTCAACAGTGGCAAATCTACCCAAACAGAGAATCCACCGAGCAGACTTTTATTTTCAGAATATGAGAAGCATTAAAATACTGCTTATCAAATTGTAAAGTCTGGTTATGACTTGATGAAAATCCAGCTCGATGTCTTAGTCTGCTTCACTCGGATGTGTATGAAAGGCCTTGTATGTTTCCGTCCGTACAAATGTTTCCGCTTGGAAGCATTTGACATTTTAAACGCTAAATTGCCTGCACTTGAAGTGAAAAGATGCTCAAACCGGGTTCATACAACAGTTGTTTCAAGCAGCCATGCTGACTAATATGAAGGGAGTCAAGAGACCTACAAGGATGGAAAAGAAAGAGACAACTTAGCACACAAACACTTACACTTAGCTTCAAGATCACAGTTCCAACAGGGCTGTTCTCAGGCACGTTCACCACATACGTTTGCTGTGAGAACACTGGACTGTTGTCATCAATATCCATGACCTGGATTGAGAGTGTCAAGGTGGTCCGTCGTGGGTCCACCGCCCCGTCTGAGGCTTCTACCACCAATTCATATTGGCTCTTAAGTTCTCGGTCCAGTGGGACTCTTGTGTAGATGCTGCCGTTAGCGCTGATGGTGAACAAGTCAGGATGATTCAGGATCCGGTAGAGCACTTGACCATTGACCCCTTTATCTGGATCTGTGGCCTGGAGAGACAGAAACTTTATTATTATAGGAAGATTTGTGATTGTGTTTGTGTTGTCTGTATATGAAGTAATGTTCCCTTTGGCCCGTGTTTAAACGCGTTGCACGCCGACCCTTGGCTATGACGCTAATTGCTTTTGCTGATGTTTTCAAACAATCTTGATTTAATGCTTCCGAGCCATTAAGGCCAGTTACCGCCATGACTGTAGCTCCCTGCAACAACATGGATTATCAGATGTCGGCAAAAC
Organism: Macroramphosus scolopax; assembly: GCA_901007825.1. NCBI lineage: Eukaryota > Metazoa > Chordata > Actinopteri > Syngnathiformes > Centriscidae > Macroramphosus > Macroramphosus scolopax. The sequence goes on along the minus strand of CAAKHC010013807.1, from coordinate 21,091 downwards.
AGTCGGCTGATGTTCGTTCCAGTTACAGCGAACTGAGAGACTTCGTACACTGAATAAAATGTGAGTTAGTTGACTCCCTAAATGACATAAAAAGTCATCACTTCTGATGCCACAGAAGTAAAGTGACAAACCTGTGGGTGACACGGAGAATATATTTACATATATAAATAACGGCAGAGAGAGAGAGACATATAGATAACAAATATCAAAACTGAAATGAAGAAGCATTTCCCTTCAGGCAGACAGCAGCTGTTTTGTGTTTGATGTGATCCATTACATGATCCTTTAGAGCTTGGCTTTATTTGAACGCCACACGTATTTACAGAGGCTTCAAGCTCAATCCCATGTATGCGCCATCGCTACAAACAAGCTGCGACAACTCTCGTGCGTGTCATTTCCTGCTTTCGATTTGTGATTTGGAGTCCCGTGTGTCACAGACTCATGAGTAATCTGTTGGGTCAAAGGCCAAACAGGGGTTTTATAATGCACACTCAATCCTCGATTGTAAAGTAACCTTCATATCCTGCATGTTATTCCTCAAATAAAGGGTGAGTTAACACAAAAGAATGAGGAATAGTTGCTCCAGAGATGCACTATCTATAATACCCCCAGTGATATGACATGCCTGTCTTTTTATGCGATTGTACGTTTGTTCATACTCCCACAGGCTGCCGGGGTTTTTTTTGGTTGTAATTGAGAGAGACACAAGAAACGGAAGAGGGAAAAAAAAAGACGGAGGGAGCTGAAGCCACATTTGATCTCGCTGTTTGGCAATAATTTCTCAACCCCAGTGCAAGTCAGGATAATGCAGCACAAAGAGGGAAAAACCCCTATGAGGTACAGTGGAAGAGGGAGGTGGACATGCATATTATCAACGCTGTCCTCAATTTACTTTACATGCAGTGGCTACCGAACACTCACAGCCGAGGCTACAAACTGGACCTCAGCGTGGAGCCTTTTGCGAAACACATCATGTCAGTATGTGCATACAGATCACTACTACCCTGCAGTGATTACATAACAACAATTCTCACTGCCCTTCCTCTTCTAAACCACATCATTCATTATCAATCAAATCATATAACACATTTGCATGATTCTGTGGCCTCCTGTGTAATACAGAGGTCTATGCAGGGCAGGTAAGTCCATCAAATCCTGCAGCAGATGTCGGCAGACTGCAGCCACATCGACATGGTTATGGGAGATTTGTTCTATCTGTATGATCACAAGTCATTCAGTGATTGGTACAGACTTTTGATTATGAGCTTGTGGGTAGTTTACACCGGTATAAAGCTGCAGAACAACCAGCAGCTGTGGAAGGTTGCACTACAAAAGGCTGTTATACCTCTAATATTGTACCTATGCACACTGACAAATTTGTCCTGTCTGCGTCCTGCTGGTGGGGGCTAATGTTTTCATTTAAAAAAAACACAATATTCATCTTGTTTTCAATGACTAATGCTGAAACCTGGAATTTAGCCTGAATTAACCACTCATGGTTTAGCTATGATGTCTCTCTACACCCCAGGCATAGCCACCAAAACAAAACACGAAGCACTGATGCTTTCCACTCAGAAGCAAAGCAAACAAAAAGGTGTGATAATTGCGTTAAGCAGATGAAATACAGCACAGTAAATTCAGCAAGGCAAAAAATAAACGTTCAACAGCCCCTCCGGTTATCAACAAGTCTACATGATGCTTTCATGATGCAGCTGGCTCGTATGCTAATCGATTTGTCCTCTGGTGATTATGATGCTCAGATTATGGCTCACCGCTGTGAGCAAACAGAATGTGCTTTTAGGATTTGTCAGAACAAATGATCCACAACCAGCAATGCTGTCAATTGTGATAACTGGCTGTTGAACTGTCTTTCACCTGCGTTGTGTGCGTGTGTGTGTGGAGTGTGCGTGAAATGAGAGCGTTTGGGAACGAGTTCCGATTACTGTGACGACGGTCCAAAGGGATTTTGTGCTGGAGTTAAGCTACTTTAAAGCATAATGCATTTATACTGCAGTTATTGTCACCAATGGCAATTGTCTGAAGCCGTGTGTTTGTCTGCATTATTCCTCCCTCCCTGTGGGCAAAAACACGATAATACAGATCTGGATTACAATTTAATTCACATGTGCCATAAATAAGTGGACGTCAATTATTCTGTATTTCTGCTTATACTTCATCTTTAACTGGACTTTTAATTGGCGACTCATCTCACAACAGGCTGCATCAAAAGTAAAGTAATACCATTGTCAACACATGCAACAGAAGGGTGCTTGACAAAAGTCGTAGCAATCAATGAAACAAGAAGTAAAAAAAGCAGATGACAAGGGAAATAAAGGAAACAATATATCTCCGCAGGAGGAATTAAACGCTTGTAGCCCCGTTTTCAGTGGGGTGATAAAACACTTTAAGGACTCAGGAGTGAGTGAATGTCAGAAATTAAAGTGTCGAGATTTTAAGACTCTACTTCCTAAAGATCCCAGGGACATAAGAGTTTATAATCTTCAGGCATACCAGAAATGTATTAATGCCAAAAGCCATTAAATGATTTAAAAAATCCACCTGGAAGCCAGTATAAAGATTTAACAGTGGGTATTATGTGCTCCTTCTCCTGGTTCTTAATAGAATGTATTTTTAATGGGCTGAAGTTTTAATCTTATCATTTTTTTCCCTGACAAGATAGAAGTGCAGGCAGGATGAGATAAAGCCGTGGGACATAGAACGAGGACGCAACAACTTTAATTCTTGCTGTTTGTTGAAGAGTAAATGCAGATTGAGTTATTGCCTTGATGTCTTTATGAAACTGAAATGAAATAGAAGGTTATAGAGCAGTGTAGCGATGAAAGAAGCCCCCCCATCCCTTCTTGTTCAGCTACAGGCAGGCTGCAGCCTCGCTATGAGAAGGTACGTGGGGGGCAGGATTGTGTTGAGCTAAATGTGCTTTCCATTTCAGTCAGAAAAGCGCTGCCTCAGCTCAGGATGGCAAGACTCCGGCTGAGAAACCCCTCTGAAACAGGACATGGAGGGAGAGATCCTGGGGTGTGTAAAGCCCCAATCTGGCTGCTGGCTGCATCTGTCAGCTACACTTTGTAGTTGGTCAGTATTACTACTTTCATGTATTATTGAAAACATCTACATGGAGATACGATACGCGTGTAGTTATATGTGCAACCAAGTTAGTTCAGTTTGAAAACTGTGTTTCAGTAACACGACTTGGGAGACAATGTTGGGACTGGTGTTATCTTATTAAAAAGCAGGGGAGTGATTCAGTAGAAGATATACAGGCAATAAAAACGGAGACAACTGAATTTTATTGCCGCAACTGCCATTTAGTGATTGTGTACGCTGGGTTTCCGCCAGTGTTTGACAAGCCCAGCGGCCTGGGCATCGAGAAACGTATTAAAATATATATTTTTAAGATGTTTTTCAAACTATGTTTACTGTTATTCAAGTAGGAAAATCTGCCTGTAGGATGTGTTCATAACGTCAGCGAGTGTGTGGAGGAATGGAAACAGGTGTGACGGTGAGAAACACGTTAGCGGTAACATCGTAGCTGCGTAGCAGCTGATAACATGCTGATTAAAGTTGTTTTTCCTCAAAGTTAGAGATCACTTCAGCCCGGGCTGACCTAGGGTGCAGCGATCTTTGAGGTGGATAAGGTATTTGCACTTTAATGACAAGGCACATTTATGCTCTTGGCTCAGGAGTCGGTCTGTGTATGTGCACAGACACTCCTATCATTGATTCATCAGTGGTCCAGAGACAAACACAAGGCCAATTAATCCACATTAGTAAGTAGAAACGACTGGCTGCTCAGAGGGGCAGAAGGAAACCAGTCAACTGGGAAGCACCTCTGGATGAAAAATGTCTCCACGAAGTTAGAAAATTCCAAATAATTTTGAATGGACATGTGAAGTGAGGTGAGGTCATCTTATGAGGAACAACATGCGGCTCTATAATAAAACAGAAGTTGCTCTAGACAGCAGAAAGTGCATCTCATTCAAAAGAAAAGGACAGAGTCATCACCAATCTACATTTACTACCATATTAAACTTACCATTACTTGTCCCACGAACAGATTGGCCTCCTCCTCTTGGACAGTGAAGTTGGTTGTCATGGTGACGTCGAATTCCGGGTCGTTATCGTTGACGTCGGTCACAACTATGTTGACGGTAGTGGTGGACGTCTGAGGATAAAACAAACAGGAAGTTATGAAGTATAACTTGTTACATTGTATTGTTTGTTTTACAAATACATTAAGACAAAAATCTAATCCTAAATTTCTGCATGATGGAAACAGATTTATCTCAAGAATCAGCTCCGTTTATCTTCTCTTCAATATTATTTACTTCTGACAGGAGAATGAGAAGAGAAATGGCACCGTACCAGGACGTTTCCACCTCCACATTCAATTCTTGGCTTAGTATTTTTTAGGGTCATATGCAGAGCCATTTTCCTTCCAAGTATGGGGGAAGGCTTTTGCCAAAACCTTTTATTTCTGTCTTGTCTGACCAGATTAGATTCTCTCAGCACCTCGCAGGCCTCACACAAGCTGTCTGTGGTGAGGGAACATAGAGGCCGTGGCGCTGGAGTCCATTGTTATTGATTCTCTCTGTGACAGCCAAACATGCGACCGCTGATTCTTTCAATAGCTCAGTCCAAGTGGACCTTACTCCCTGGGCTTCGCTTCTGACTCACCTTCTGGCTCTCCGGTCATAAATCTAGAGAGAAGCTCCCGGTTGATGGTGGAGTGACTGTCCACTCGGGGTTAATGGTCCCAATGGTGCTTACAAGAACATTTAGTGATAGTGAAATCTGTCAGCACCATTGTTGGATAGTCAAACACCCTTGAGAGAGTTATTTGTCTTTACCCATCATGAGATGCTGCAGAGATGCAGAGGAAGTCTTTTTCTGACCTTCCAGCATCTAAAACCCGGCTGATTCTAAGTTGAACAAGTAGGAGGGAGAAATTGAAGGAAAACATATTGGTGGTCTGCTTTTTCTTTGTGTTCAACACTTTTTTCCTGTGTCACTCAACTTTGTTAAACATAACCTTAAGAGTGTAATTCAAGCTCAAACATGTTTGTCCAACAAAACTATAAAACAGACGCTCAATGTCAAATATTCTCCATCGGATGTAACTCAATAAAAATATGGCTGATGTGCACTGAGACACAGCTGCATGCAAATAATGGAGTAAATGGTCTGTCGGGGGATGAAGGATGGCTGGGTTGTGGGAGGAGTTCATCCTTCTGACTGAAGACGTCTGTTTGAAGTTGCCCTGGCAGATGAGGCACTCAGTAGCAGTGTCACAAAGGAAATGATCTAGTTAATGTTACCTTCATCTCTTTGTCCACTGGGAATTTATTTACCGCTGTTTGCTTTGTTCCAGCTACTGAGACACGCATAATCAGTACTTTCATGTACTGACACGGCACGCTGAAAAGCATGACACTTGACGCTTCTTTTTGCTCTTTGACGGCTAAAACCGGGATACATGGGGACGTAGCTTGCCATCCGCGTGGTGTATGGTGTCTTATTTTTTTTTCATTTCACAGAAGACCTGAAGCCAATTAGAGTCTTTGCCCTGGCGTGGGCGTTGTTATCAAAGTAAAAAAATCCCAAATACCTCTATGGCCATGACCATGATTAATGAACTGCCATTATTTATTTAAGCTGTGTGATGTTTGGTCTCGTCTGAAAGATCTAGAGGTGGCTGAGGGTTGCCTTGCCTTTCAAGTGAAATCCTTGACCAGCAGCCACGTTAGAGGAACTGATACGATCGGGCTGTTAGGAGTCATGTACTCCCTCAGCCGAGGTTAAGAAAAAAACAGCTTTATCCAGCTACCCACTGTGAGTTTTCAGTGTCTGAGCCTCCGAGGCAGTCCTGATTAGAGCTTGCACTGCTGAGAATACAAATTTTGAATTGGTCACGCAGAATGAGCACAATTTGTTTCATGTGCTGGAAGATGTAAGAGGTCATATTCAACAAGTATGAACTTGCAAAGAAACTGATAAAATTACACTCTAAGGGAAGTGGCACCGAGGGGGGAGATGGCTTTCTTAGCTCTTTGCGTCTGGTTCCCATGGTTACCAAAAGTTCTGTGCTAATTACACATTAAAATCCGCGGGGTCCTTCTCCTTCTCTCCGCTGCTTTCTCCTCTCTCTTCCTCCCTCCTGTGCTTATTTTGATATTTCTTTAGTCCCTTCTCAGCAATACCTAATTTCACTGAATGGGTTCTTCATCTCCACCTTCCTCTGCCCTTTACCCAGCTCCCTCTTTCAACCTCTCTCCTGTTCTGACAGCATTTCCTCCTAACAGTGACATTTAGCCCACTTGAGGCATGCGGTAATTTACTTTGTGGCAAGATGCTTTTCTCTCGCTCTCTATCAGTTTGTACAATCTGTCCATCCATATTAAGACGACAGCTTGTGGTTTACTCTTCCAGTGAGGTGACTCCCAATCTTAGTGCCTTTTTATTCATTTGCTCTCTCCTCTCTGACCCCTGTCGCCCTCCGTGCCCTCTCCTCCCCCGCCTTCCCACCTCCACAGCTCTGGACGCCCACAATAATGAGACACAGCGGTGGCACGTCTGCTTCTTATAGAGCTCAATTTGACCAGCACACTTAGTCTGCCTGGAGATGAACAGAAGCAACAGATCGGACTGTGAGGTGCGACGGGGTGCCCTCATCATCACCTCTGTGACAGCTCATCAGCTTTCATAAACATCATCCTAAACAGAAAACAGTTCTGTTGGAACAGAGATGGAGACAAGAGCTGCACCTGAGGTGACAAACTTATCATATTAAGATAAGACTTGTGATGAAATTTGAGGGAATCATCACTAGTATTAGTTTACTGGTCCTGATCAGTACTACTATGTACTGTGATCAGTACTACTATGTACTTTGATCAGCGCTACTAAGCCGACGAAAACAATGTCTTTTGTCTCTCCGCGGGATGTTTTTAACTGTAATAGTGAGAATAACACTGGTGATGCAATGTAATGTCATCACTGTTATCTCTGTTTGGGCGAGAAATTTTGTAACAGAAAGCCTGTGTTTCAAAGTCTGAGATGATTAGTAGTGACGATGTGGAGGAGGGAAGATATGGAGATTTACTCTAAGAGGCTGGTCCAATAAGAGATCGGTGTGTATTATCCAGAACTTTTTTGTCCGTCTTACTTCGTGGACTCTGCAATAATCAATCATTGAGGTGCTTTTGCCGCTCGGTGTTTCCATGTAGAATAGCAGGACTCTGCTGCAAACCACTGTGTGGGTGTGCGATATAAAAAAAAATCAATAGCAAGGTACAACATTAGTGCTTCTTTCTACTGGCTTGCACCCGGATCAATACGCTGAATTTGCTCAAATTCCTGATCCATATCAGCAGACGCTGTCCGTCCATATTGCCCTGATTTCTAGCTAAGGGATTAAGATGTCAACCGTGTTCGAGTCAAGCTGGGGATGTTTGTTGCTTTCTCTTTGTCACTCAGGTCCCGTCACTGCTTTACTAACAACATTTCATACATGAAGAAAAAGAGCATTTTTTATTCATTGAACAAAAGTAGATTTACAACCTCGCAGTTTTATGCTTCCCCCCCGACCAGTTAAGTTGCAGTTTATGTACCTAATATGTGTATCAAATATTAATGTTCCTGACTCATGGCATTGAATAATGATCAGAAATGTGTGTTTTTTGCAGAACATTATGATATCACAGAGTAGTTGACCTACATCCTTTTTCGGATATAAAAATTCCATTATTTTATCCAAGTTGACAGTTTTTATGAAATGTGGTCTTATTCACTGTTAGATTTTTGAGTGGTGTCTCCTGAGGTCGCGGTGTCCCGATGGATATTGCTTTGATCGGGGTCATAACCCCTGATGAGTCTGGCTGACAGTTTGATAAAGAGAGTTGGGCCTCACCCCTCCAGGATTGCCGTCGGAGGCGGTGACAATCAGACGGTACCGATCGGTGGTCTCTCTGTCCAGAGGCTGATCCAGAAGTAAAAGGCCGATCCTGCGGAGAGAGGGGTCAGAGAGGACACGTTGGTCACTATCACACACAAACACCCACATAGGGTAATTCATCACCACAACGTCAAAGAAGAGCGCGAAGTAGGGCCTCGTTAAGAAATGTTCCTGCATTGCATGTTATGTCATATGAAGTAAGAGATTTGTTCAATGCTTCTAATCGGGGTTTATGCAGAAGGATGCATTTTCAAGTTTATTTACTTCCAGATTAGACAGATTTATAAAGCATCCTAGCTGATTGAAGAAGCTGAACTCCGGAGCGAAGAGCAGGTGGGTTTTTTAATGCTTTCTTCCTCTGTAGCCCGCCTCCTTCTCCCATAGCACACTACAGACAGAAAGATTCATGTCCCCCTCCCATTGACTGCAGCACTCACAGAGGCCTTCCTGCTCGTTGTTCAGGTGTAAATTGGCACTCTGCTATTCCAAATACAAAGTGCGGATGCATTCCCAAGCACAACACAGAATTATCTTCGTTTGCACACACAGCAACACGAGACACGTGAGCTGGAGTGCAGACCCACACCAACGTACACAGGCGCAGCATGCACAAAACAATTCCACTGCATCGCTCAGCTCTGCCAAGACAGCAAACGGAGGGAAACATGAATGCATCTGAATGCACAGCTAGATTAATGACTGCTGCAAATCCCCGCTGTCGCCCTGCTCTTTCACGTTTCTAATTTAAAGCTGCTGTGGACCAAAAGCACAAGCAGAACCAGACAGATACGTCCCTCCGGCCGATAACGACAAACTTTAACAGTAGACCCAGTTTTGAAAAATCTGACCCACAATATTAAAATCTTGATGGTCTATTTCTCTAAGCCCCATTGCTTCTGATTGCATCTGGGAATTGGTGGTCGGAGAAGCCAAACAGTACTAGAAAGAAGCACAACAGACACTACTGGCGACTAATGTATGTTCATATTTGTATACAATTTGAATAGGAAACAAGTCCTTGCTGTGCTTCGTGAAGCCAAAGCAACAGGAAGCACTGGATGTGAAGATGATAATTAAGATACAGTCTATAGTGAAAAGCATCGTAATTACCGCGTTAATGGTTATGATGGCGATATGACAAAGATTAGAATGATTAATGCCGCTGAGGCAGCCCTGGGAGTTCATTCCCTTCTACAGCTGCGGTGCTAGACTACACTTGAGTGGCTGGGTCTCAGAGGTTCACTGATCATGTTTGATAGCATCCCGCCTGCCAACACAAATGAAAAGATGTTGTCAGGCAGAGAGCACATTGTTATCCACACCATCTAGAGGGACTGTGGCTGCGGGTTAGGTCCATCCTGATCACACTTACAGCTGATCTTCCATCATGATTATGTAAAGGGACGTACAGATTATGCGCCTTTTTGGAAAATTGAAAAAAAAAAAATGACAAGCCTTCATCTCATCACGCCTGGATTACTGCAACAGCCCTTTTACTCGCCTGAATAGTTAATCTATTGATCGCCTCTAGATAGTATAGAACTTAGCCGCCAGACTTATAACAAGAACGAAAATATAGATTTAACTGATCATTTTAAGGCCCTTCATGGCGTTTTCCCCTGCTATATCTCTGAACTCTTAGCACCGTATATGCAACGGTAAATACTTTGTAATTCCCTCAGGCAGAGGATTTGTTCCAGAGAGCCGGATGAAAACTAAAGAGGACAGAGCTTCTGCAATCAGGGTCCTGAGGCTCTGGAAAGCTCTGCAGGTGAGCTCAGTCAGTTATCTCCTTTAAATTAGTTCTCAGAAAATTATTATCCGAGCCTTCCCTTTTAACTGCTTTAAAGCTATTTTTCTTTTTTACACTCTATCGGTATTATGACGTGAATGAGGACACTTCTGGCTACATGTGGTTGGGACTTGTGTCACGCTACTTTAACTTAGTGGTGAATTAATATAACACTGACAATAAGATTCAGCTACTGTAGGAGTATGAGATACATCTCATCCGATCAGCAGCCCCTACAGCATTTCATTAGAAATACTTGAGACTTGCTGATGATGTGTGTGATGTTGCCTCTGTCAGTGAGTGTGTCATTACTGAATGCTCTGTATAGCAGCTGGTGCTTGACATACTTGGAGCAACTGATTCAGTGGTTTGGCTACCTCACTGCCATAATGGTGAGAGTGTCTACAGCGTTTCCACCTCCCCCAGGGGAACCTGCCCCATTTAGAGAGAGTTATAGACTACAGAGCTCATTATTCATAATAGCTGGATTGAACCAGCCCGATGTGTAGTCTGCATCTGCACATGCAGCAATGCAAAAGCTCTTAAATGAATCACGGCTTCCTGAAGTGATGAGAAATGAGACAGTGAAGAAGGGCTCTGTACAATACGCTGCACACTCGTCAGCTAATCATTCTTGATTCATCATGTGTTACATCAACACCTGTTGGAAGGTAGATTGTTATTGATGTGAGAGGATGACGAATATGGCGACAGGATTTCTGTCGCATGTGGCTTGAGATGTCACGGCGGCAACAATTTTGTGAGAATTATAATAACTATTTGGAGGACTGGAATAACACTCGAACTACCGACAATGACAGGGACCATCTTTAGGAAAAGTTTATTTGAGTAATTCGATTTTTTAATCTAGCCCATGTTCCCTCCGCAAAAATGGTTGGGGCGGGATTTATGAGCTATAATGCAACCAGCCACTAGGGGGATTAATACCTTTCACTATGGAACACATAGAAACTTTGAGTGGGTGGCCTTTTCACAGGTAAAATGTGTTTAATTAACTGCTTTATATTATTATCAATAATCCGTTTTTCCTTATGATGACAGGCACAAGACAAATCCATTAATAATATTTTGGGAAAATACATGTTTTTTGCAGAGCAGCCTACACAACTACTTATTATGAATGGTATTCATGTATGAATGCATCGACTAGCTGATCTTAGATGTTTTGACAGCAGCATGCATGAAAAATGACCTTGGCATTGCTGCTTCGAGCTTTGTTCAGGATGAGCTCACCACGTAAAGTCCTCCGTAAAGAGGTGAATTAGTGAACGATTTCTGACACAGCCACTGTGTTTGCTCTTATGTGTACCATGAAGCCGTAGAAATCCCTCCATGAATCAATTTTAACCCAGAAGAGCAGCTTACGAATTAACAAAAGGATGTAAAACATCCTTGCATTTCTGAGGAGACTGAGGATGCAGACAAAAGAGGCTTTCATCAGTTCGTGAGAATTGCCCTGGCAATGTCCTGCATCTTCAGCCTTCCCATGTCTCTCCTCTGCATATTTGATTCCTCACTTAAGTGATGGTAAAAAACACTGACCACAATAATATTTTATGCATTGTCCTTGCTTCCTGCTGGAGGTTGAGTGAGGTGAGATTTTCAAATGCTGACAAAGATACTGAGCTGCTGATATAGTTCTTCCTTTTTCTCCCCAGACATATGCTGTATCATGATTTGGATTCAGATTTTTTTAAGGTTGATCAAATGTTCTACTTCTGTTGTCATTTCAGATCCTGTCACCCTCACCTGACAGCCTTTTTACCGCCAGTAGAATCACCTGAACTTCTCCTCCTCCTCCTCACTTACCTGCTCACCTCTCAGCCATTCCCTCCCTAGTGTGTTTATAAGTCCATTTCAACTTGCTCTCTGCCAGACAGTCTTTGTTCCATGGTCCTTTATGTCAAGTTCACACTGCCCTGATTATTAACTTGCCAATGTTTTTCAGATATCACTGCCATCCCAGCGCTCCTTTCTCTGCCTGCCTGTTTTGAACTGAACCAGGTTTGTGACCTTGTCTCACCATCATATAAGTTAACCGAGCCTCAGCTCTACTCCACAAGTTCTGATACTTCTGATCAACATGCCCCAGAATATAAAGCCTTCCATTGCACCTAAAGGGAAAAACTTTACACCTCAGATCTAAGAGACAATTATCTATTAAGTGGTAGTTATTTAATTAGACACTGTAGCATCTTTGTTCCATGTCTTTGCATTTGCTTGCACTCTACTTTATTTACCCTGTGTAATCTTGTTCTGTCTCTGCAGAATGACAACATTACCACGATCCACTAAGTACACACGACATCCTGTCAGTCCATTCTGAAACATGTTTTCCTTTCTTGAGGTTTCTTCTTCTATTTCCTTTCAAGGTTGTTTCCGGTGAGGAAGAGGATAGATTATGTCCTATTTTGTTCAAATTGTAAAGCACTTTGAGGCAAATTTGTGATATAGGCTTTACAAATAAAATTGTCTTGGCGAGGACATCAGGGGCACAAGTAACCACACAAGGAAACCAATGAGTGCAAACAGGTCTGCTTTTTCTGAGCTGGTTAACTGGGTTTCTTCATAGTGCCAAAAGCCAGAACCCTTGTTTACACATGTCTTATATTTGCCAATCAACCAGACAAAACATACAACTAATAATAACTCAGCATCCCCATCCAATCACCATTGCACAAAGGCACAAAACTTTAGGAAAATGCTGTTGATTAATAATTCACCAGCGTTCATTCATCCATGCATCTGCAGAACCATCTTTCCAACACAATAGATGGATGTGGGAATACGTACATTACGAGGCCTGTTTGTGCGAGATCTGGACTTACGTTTCGGAGAGGTTGAAGACCTTCTGGGAATCCCCGCTCAAAATGCGGTATGTGATCGGGTCGTTTTCTCTGTCTGTGGCCTTGAGGAGGGAAAAAAAGAAGGTGCTTGAAGGTCATATCGTATAAAGCTGCATGATAAGAGATAAGGGAGTTGAGCCAAAAGGAAGCAATGAGAGTATATTGTGTGCTGCTGATTGTAATGCGAGAAAACAAATAATTGTTGATTGAGTGGATTAAAACTACAATATACCTTAATCATGCACTAAAACCCCCGAAAATGATAAACAACAGTGAAGCACCGGAGTGAATACTTTATGTAGCTCCTTTTTTTCAATGCGTCTGGTGTGACTCACCTGCAGGTTGAGAAGAATAGCTCCTATCCTCATGGCCTCACTGATTTCCAGGTTATAGGAGCGCAGAGGGAAGCGCGGAGGGCTCTGATTGTTGGGCGGCAAAACTTCAATGTAGACCGTAGTGATGGAGCTCCTGGGGAAGGAAAAGACAAACGTCAGTTCATTCACTGCAGTAAACGTGTCGACAGGCTCCTGTTTGAAGATATAACGAATGAACTGAATGTGTTCATATTTACAGTATATATATTTACTCACATATATACTCACATGCCAAATAAACCAGCTGCTACTTATTTTAAGTCGGAACAGCTCCTTTTATATGAGCTAGGATAGAACAAATATTAGGAACTCAGTATAACCCAGGACTGACAGCCGAGGCTGCAACTCTTAAACTGCTGTAAAGATACGTGAATAAATAGAATACACCTCCAATTTTGCCTAATACAACATGTCACTGTGCCCCGCTGTTGCCTGCTATGTTTCACTCCCAGGCTGTTGAAATAAGTCTTTGTTTTGTACGGTGAAATCAAAGAAGCCCCAAAGTGGAGATAATGTCTGACACCTCTCTCACCAGAATCTCTACAGCGTTGGATTGAACGCCACCATTTGTTGTTTGACTCACAGCAGCTTGTTGTTTCTCCGTAGTTCGGCACAGCAATGATATTTTTACATCACCAAGTAGCTTACTTGAGAATAGCCCTGACCCAATATCAACCTTTAGAGAATAATGCATGCTGGGTAGCAACTCTGAGGAGACACACAAACATTACACCGACTGCGTGAGATCAAAGTTATGAAATGATTTTGAAACCTGCTCTTCATTTAAAATAATAAATAAATATTCATTCTTTGTAAGCGGAATTAAAACTGCAAAGAAATCCCACATAAGAGGTGAGATTGTGTAAGTCGGACGCTGCCGTACCTTCTCTGAGTTTCCGGTGCGTTGTCGGAAGCCTTGACAGTCAGCGCGTACGATCGTCCCACAGTTAAAGTGACACCGGGCGCCACGGTGATGCGTCCTGTGCGGTTACTGATGATGAAATCCCCCTGGGCTCCGGCGAGGATCTCATAGGTCACGAGACCATTCAGTCCCTCGTCAGTATCTGCTGCTGTTAACTGTGAAGCAGGGAAAGAGGCCCATTATGCAAATCCTGCATTCATATTTTTTGTACTTGTTCAGGGAGCTCTGCACAGATGCCAGCACCAGGCCCGCTGAACCAGTCAGGCAGTTAATATTTCTCAATGGAGGTTTGGGACTGACTTCAGTCATGTTGCCAATATAAAAATCCATTTGATGGTCTATTTTTTATCTAATGGAAATGTGACCTTTCCCCCGACAAAGTGTTGACATTTAGCCGATGGTATAGATGCTGTCGATGTTGCGGGCTTTTTCTACGAGATAAAACGTTTTCATCACTTGTGATTGAAGTTTCGGGTCATTATTGATCCATAAAGTTTGGACAGGATAGAGTTAAATCTATGCTAGCGTGTATATGAGATGGACAACAAAAGGTCTTAGAAGGACAGACCCAGAGTTGTGCTTTTTCACCGACTGTATTAAGCTACCGTTTCCTTCAAGCCAATTATTTAGGGCGTCCCACTGCTTGTAATTGTGAGCACTCATGCTGTTGTTGGCTTCAAATCTTTCAAGGCATAAAACTTTAATCAAAACTACCCAGACTTGGTTTTTTCATGCTCTTGACGTCGGAGTAAAAGCTGTTGCATCAAATAAGCAACAGCAGCCTCGGGGGCCTCCAGCTCTCATAAACAGCTTATAAAAATCGGTTAAGCGGTCATACCAAACACTGTGTGACCCCCTGGCCTCATTTCACGGAGGGCAAGACTGTGCTTTTTAAGACAGATTAAGCTTGACCTCCCAGTGTTTGACATTTTTTTGGAGACGCTGCTTTGTGAGGACAGTTAAACTGAAAGACAAACGATCATGGTCAGACTACTTAATGAGAGACAGTGAAATGATGGAACTCCCGGCACTAATAGATTTAGCAGAACGGGGTTATGGATTTAGATTTTGAAGACAGTATGCCTGAGCATGCCCTTGATCGTGTGCTGTGCTTGATGCACGACACAAAATGAAAACATGACCTTTAAAGCCAGTGCACTAATGAAATCAACAGGAAAATGTCCCTAATCCCTAAAATAATCAAAATAAAGCACAATAAAAAAAATCCTGTTTTAAAAAATCTAACTCAATCAAATCTTTTTTTTTTAACGCATTATTTTAAACAGGCGCTGGAAGTACAGCAGCTTCGTAGGCTGACTGCTGCACCGGGAGTGAACCCCTGTCGGATTAAATGGTGATTCAACTGACATTTTGGGCAGGCTGTATGCCAGCATCATTCCTCACGCTAGAGCCCTTTTCATAACTAAAGGTGTGACAGCGGTCCAATATCATCGTGCGTATTCGCAGCCATTCTACACCATCATTTGAAACGGGGGTTTGTTACTGTTTCACGACATACACTTGACTCTCCCAGAATGTGCTGGCGGTGCATCTGTGACACCGGCACAACTGCGCCTCCATCAAACCTCATCTCCCTGTAAAATTGGATAAACGGTCATGAATAATGCCGACAGTACCACGATAAATTAACTATAGTTATGACAGCGGCTGATTTGCTTGCTGAAAGGTTCCTTGTGCCCTGAAGATGGAGTGAAACATTCTGACTTGTCTGTCACGCCTGCAGATGAGAGAGGATTGGAACTGTTCCAGGGCGTTTGCCTGTCAACACGATGCACTCAGTTGTTGCAGGTATTTGCTGTGAATATGAAAGCGTGCGAGGGGGGATTCTGTGACGGGGACAGATAGGCGAGGGATGAACTTAAGTGCCGAAAGAGAAGGGGAAAAGTCCGGGACTCGTTTGCTGGATTGATTACCTGCAGCACCGTCTCCCCTGGCTGCATGTCTGTGAAGACTTCGACGCTGTAGGAGACCTCGGCAAACGTAGGCGTGTTGTCATTGGCATCAATGACCAAGATGTTGACAGTTACTGGGCTGCTCTGTTGGACGCCGTCTGACGCCACCAACTGTAAACACAAGACAGAGAAATATATTGTAGCAACAAGTAAACAAAATCCTTTTGTTGAAGTAAATCCTAGAGAACTGATGTTTCATGTGAGCTTCAGAGTTTTACTTTGATTGGATAACATGTGGGACGTCAACATGTCTGCGCTGCTGCGGCTTATCTCTTCAGAAAGTAAACAATACAGTCACTTACGCTCTACCCATGCTCTTGTCCCATCCCCTTAATGTTAGAAAAGCCTTTTAAAGGAGCTTGTATAAAGCTTGCCTACAGGACAGTTTGCAAACTGAGCAACTGTTTCTTTGCTCCTTCGCAACTCTGATACATGGCGAGAGACAAAAAACAGACTAAGCAGAAAAACAAATGAAGTGTACGAGGAAGGCGATTTTAACAACAGTGGCAACAGCGTGAAATACCTGCTGCTGTGGGGGGAATTGTTTTTCCTTCAATAATGTGCGCTCAGTGCTGAAATGGAAATGACAAGACTCGCTGGGTATACTGTACATCAGGAGGGTGACGTTAGTAGCAGCTAAACATTTACAGTGGAAGTGTTGTTCTCCCACCAGCGCCAAGAGAAGAGAGACGCCAGGCAACTCTTGAGAGCCGGGGAGGGAAAATCGGATTTGGATTTTCTGAGTCATCACATCTGTTTGTACGGACGCTCCAAGACTTTGTGCAAGTACTGACACGTGGCTTTGCACAAACACAACACACATAAAACTGTCTCTCTCTTACACAACAATAACTTGTGTACCAACGGAGTTACCAAGTTTGTTTGAATAAGTTGGAAGCAGGACGCAGGTGTCTTTACTTATTCACTTATAACGTCTGATAATTAACAGTAACATTCATCCGAGATGACAGCACGTCGAGGCTCTCAGATCAGTTTGACTCTTTCAGCTTTTGAGACGAGGAAAAAAATCTGTGACTCAGATGTTTTGACTCATTTCAAGGTCTATGTAGGTTTCAGACACAATGTCGTTATGAAAGCAGCAACAAGATGGAAGCTCCTGATAACCCGAACTGCAGAGGAAAACACACTTTGGGAAACTTATCCTTTTTTTCTTCCTGAAAGTTAATGCCTGATGATTGATGTGTCTATTCATTAAACCGTAGCCAGATATAAAACCACAAAGTGTTGCTTTCATGTGGCTAAAAAACTAAAATAAGATTTAGGGTATTAATTAGCTTTGGACGGAGTCAGCCCAACTGTTACACAATTTATAGTCTTCATGCTGAACTACGTTGAGCTGGATAGGAAACGGACAGGTTGTTAGTGGTATATAAATTATTTTAATAAACTCTGGGTTATCAGGTTGGAAGATATGTCAGAAAATATAGTGGTATAGTTAACTTGTGTTTGTTATTACTATACAAATAATGTAACAGGAGATGTAGGTAAGAGGGCCTGTATGCAGGTGGTTCTGCAGATGCGTCTGAGCCCTACCGTGAATGAATAGGCCACCTGCTTCTCCCGGTCTACAGGTTTGAGGAGCCTCAGGTAGCGCATTATCCCGGTTGGGGTCAGGCTGAAGATTGTGATGTATTCATCCTGGGTTATTTTCACCATGGGGTCTTTTGTCTTCCAACAGAGAGATATACAAAAAGAAACATGTTACCATGGTGACCCGAGTGTTTCATCATTTTCCAAGGCCGCAGCTGTGGGGCGGAGGGAAACTATCAAACAGCACATTTTGATCTGCCAAAGAGTTTAAAAAGTAATCTGCCGGCAGGTCTCTCATCCGTCTTCAGTTGGGATAAGCTGAGGAAGGAAAAAAAAACAAAAACATAACAGGGTTCTGTCAATAAAGGCAGGAAGAGAGAAGATGACTTCTGCTAAAACAACACACACACACACATTACGGCTCTTTTTCTTTTTTTTCAGGGGAAAAATAATGAGCAAGTTAAGCTATTAGCTTTTGTTCAAACAGAGCTATTAGCCAAATAAGTGTCATCAGTGTGGGACTCACATCGTTACTGTGGCGAGACTTCTAACGAAAAAACCTGAAGTTTATTGTGGTAATTTGCGTCTTCGATTCACGTCCGTCAATGAATCCTCTTAAGAGAGTTTGGTAAACATCATGACTGGGTGGCTTATTGATTTTTTTATCTCTGTTTCCACTCCTCTTTGATTTGTTAATCTCCTCCAAAGACTGAGTAAGTAGATGTTTCGGAGGATGGTCTTCAGGTGGATGTTCTCTGTTGTGGCTACGGGTGCGTTTACAACAATAGAAACGTAACTCGCAGGTTACGGTGTGGAGGATAAACACAAACACAAACACACACCCACACAATCGCACACTTCACCGCCTTCACCCAAACACACACACAAGATTCAATTCTACATACAAATATTGTATTCAATAAATATTACAGCATTTCAACACAAGCGAACACAGAATAAACATCAGTCTGCACATAAAGGACACAGCACACATCAGAACACTCCGAACACAAAAAAACAGTTAGGATACAAAAGTCATCATGTATCAGCTCCATTATTCTCTGCACACACTTGTCATTACTGGAGACATGCTTAATATTTAATTCAGCCTTCACCAAATGATGAAATAAATTTAAAAAAATGGCGTGATCACACTCAAAGCGGTGTAATAATCGTACGCTGAGAATATCTCCAGCAGTGAAGAGTGCTTCCAGTTTCTACTTCTCATAAAGTGATGCATGCATTCGTAGTAGGGATGTCCTGAGTCAGTTAAAATAGGGTGGATGAAGGGCTGCAAAGTATGCAAACTTTAAATTAATGATATCCACTGTTGCACAACAACAAAAGTGAGCATCCAAACCTTCCTGCAACAACTGCTTGTGCAGAAGATAAAGTGAGAAAGCAATAAAAACTGTTATGCAGATTTAATGCGTAGTTTTAAGAGATGAAATGCCTTGATTGATTCAGCTTTAGTGATATAAATGCAGCCCCACTTTAGGCCATTATGGGCACAGTGCAGCTACATAATGCAGGAAAACATAAATATTGGATTAAACTTTGGTGTCAGAATTTGGAGGCTCACATTAAAGATTAGCAGCTAAAAAAAACGCAGGACATCCCCATGTTACACTCTGTGTGTCTCTCACAGCATCCCCCTTTACCTACAGGTATATCACCAGGATCCAGCTACAACAAGGGAAGAAGTACAGCGGGAGAATGATTCAGTGTGTGTGTTACCGTGTGTGTGTACAACAAAAATGCATGAATAAATATGGATCTCTAGTCAATATTCATCAATGCAAAACATGTGCTTTGTGCCTGTGTGCACGCATGGGTGGACATGTGTAAAGTGTATGGAAGAGTGAGCATAGGCTGAGAAAGATTCTCCCCTCTACCTCCTCAATGTCATTATCCAGAGCGATGATTTCCAGGGGGGCGGTGAGGTTGGCGCTGGCTGAGATAGTCGTACCCACTGGGGAGGACTCACTCACGTAGCCCTGATAGGTAGCAAACTGGAAATATGGTGCCTGATTGTTCTCATCCAGGATTTCTATTATGAGGTCAGCGTAGGCTGGCAGGGGGTGACCGTTGTCCTGTTCAGCCTAAAGGTGGAAAGAAAAAAAAGAAAATCAGTGCGTCAAATATCAAAAACAGTCTTTTAAATAAACCCCAAAATGCTCTGACGGATAGTATCCGGAGGTACTGCTAATGAGCCCGGATGATGAGAATAATGTGGAGTGTTCTGTGGTCTCCACACACATCCAGACACAGACTTTAAACCATTTCTCTGAGTGGTATTTCAATTAGAAAAAATCTACATTGCTTAAATTTAATCAGGTGTTCACTTAGGCTTAGGCCTTAGTAATTACCAGGGCACTTAATGCAAATACCATCATTTGTGGAGGAGCCACAGCAGTGATGCTGGCGACTCCTTCAGACAAGTGACCTATTAATGAAGGAGGGTACTACCGGACAATGTCAATGCCAATGTTATCAAGCAAACAAGTGTTCTAGCACTTATGTACACAGGCGACCAGCTGAACTTCTGTATTTGCTTTTCAACAATTAACTTGGGAACAGCTTCGTATTATAAAACCTCAAGAGCCACCTCGTTGACACGCAGCAACAGCTAATTGAACAGAACTCATGTGAATGTAATCTGTAATCAATCGAGTCCCGTCACTAAAATACAGAAATACCTTGAATGCATCACAATGATACGATTAATTTTAAAACACGGATGTAGAATCCTCAGTAGTGCACAAATAAAAGGCTGTGTTACAGTTACAAAAGCAGTGAAAGGAGTTTTTGCTGTCTGGTGCCAGAAGAACCACCTCCAGCTCAACGCCAACAAGACGAAGGAGCTGGTGGTGGACTTCCGCAGGCGCAAACACCCCGCCCACACACCGGTGAACATCCAGGGTACGGACATTGACTGTGTGACATCTTACAAGTATCTGGGTGTTCACCTGAACAATAAACTGGACTGGTCTGACAATTCTACAGCCCTCTACAAGAAGGGACAGAGCAGGCTCTTTCTGCTCCGGAGACTCAGGTCTTTTGGAGTGGAGGGGGCTCTCCTCAAGTCCTTCTTTGACTCTGTGGTGGCACCAGCCATCTTCTACAGGTCGGTCTGCTGGAGTAGTAGCATTTCCGCTACGGATAGGAAGAGACTAAACAGACTAGTGAAGGAGGCCAGCTCTGTCCTGGGCTGCCCTCTTGACCCTGTGGAGGTGGTGGGAGACAGGAGGATGATGTCCAAGCTGTCATCTTTGTTGGACAACACGTCTCACCCCCTACAGGTCACTCTATCATCCTTGGGCAGCTCGTTCAGTGACAGGCTGATTCACCCTCGGTGTCTCACGGAGAGATACCGCAGGTCTTTCCTCCCTGCAGCAGTCAGACTCTATAACCAGAACTGTTCCCATTGAACACATTGAACACAAAAGGACTCACTGTCTTCATTTCAATATGTGAAGTGCTGTAAAATGTGCAATAATTTAGGTACCATAACTTATGTACAATAACACCTATGCCTTTCACTGTCTTCACTTAAATACTATGTTGGGACGTAAAATGTGCAATAACTTCTGTACCATACCTCATGTGCATTAACCTGCATGCCTTCACTGTCATCACT
>CAAKHC010013806.1:5685-20086 GCA_901007825.1 Macroramphosus scolopax | reverse complement strand
TTATTAATGGCCTCTTAATTATGTCTGCTTATCTTCTTCTAAAGCACCAGTACTGCCCCCAGACTCGAACATCGCACGCACGCACGCACGCACGCACGCTCGCACGCACGCACGCACGCACGCACGCACGCACGCACGCACGCACGCACGCACGCTCGATTTCAGTGGTTACTAAAATAACTGGAGCCTTGTGATAAGCAGACACGTTTGCCTCAGTGTCTGTTGGTCCGTCTGATCCACAAGTTGGAGACACTTTTTTTGCGAAATGTTGCGTCATTTTTCTAAGATTAACATTCGCTCTGGGGACGGCTGGAAATAACACCGCCTCGCTCAGACGAGCGTGTTTCTTAACCATTGTGGACTCGTCAGTAACCGTGACTGAGGTCTTAGTTTCAACTGTTCTGCTGAACTCGTTGTGTCATCACCCTCAAAGATCCTGATCCTCATGAATGAAGTTCTTCCCTTTGCAGACGTTGACATCCGACAGCAACTAGGACACGTAGTGATGGTGCATTTGTGAATGATCCGATTCATTCGCCAGCTCTTTGATAGATGATTGACACGTACTTGGCGACAGTTGTTCTTTGCGTCATCGTGGCCGACGTTTCATTATCACACGAGGCAGCTGGATTATCGAGACATTTACAAGATTACCAAAGACCAATCTGGCCAGGCTTCAGCCAACAGCAAAGAAGCGGCCTAGAAAACAAAGATGGCAGCTCCGAAATAAGTTTGTCTCGAGGCTGCAGTAGCATAAACTATCAGATCTTTGCTCTTCATATATAGAAGAGCAAAGAGCCTCCCGAGGCTTTTCTCATTTGAAAGGATCTTTTAACTCTGGCAGGCCTTTGACAGACAGATGGTTCATCCACTCACCCACCTTTTGAAAGGACCTGCCCCTTTTCCCAACATGTTCCAAGGACGACGTCCCAGATGGTTGTGTGGGACAAACCATCTGGTGCGTCAGGTAACACGTCCACCGCCTGCCCTAAATCAACTCAGTCACAAGGGGCAGTTGTGTTTGAAATAAAATGAGCCCGACTGTAAAGTGCAGCATGGATAGGAAGCTCTCCAAACAACGGGACAATCAGAGCCCACTCCCTGCATGCATGTAGATGTAGACAGAATGACTGAATCTCGACGTGTAAAACCAGCGAGATGTGATGCAATTACCAACGCTTTGAAAATTTAATGATTTCCTATTGAAAACTGGGTCATTGCAGCAGTGATCAGGAAAACACAAGACACAACTTGCTGTACATACAGATAACGTCTCCAGGAGACTTCCTCTCAGCTTGAGGCAGGTTTCATCAGGTCCTCTCCTGACAGAGTTACGAGGCGCCACATGTTTGCCATTTCCAGCATGAGCGAGTCTCCATCTTGATACTTCATAGTCATGTTGATGTGACAGGATAATCACTCGGCTTATAACATGTGATATTCCTGAAAGCTTTTAGCTTTAGCTGCAGTTGCACGCAGATATTTGGAAACGTGTGCATCAGCAGAACAGCAGCATGCGTTGATACACTGAAAAAAAAAGTAATTGAAGTAATAAATTTGGTCTAATGACGTTAGTAATAATCACAGATGAAGCTCTGGATTCTGCTACCTTTGTAAAGGTGTTATTATCTATTCCTGAGTTAGGATCCGTACAAGAAACTGGTGTATCAAGTCCATGGAAGACATAAAATGTGTCATTTGGCAGTGTTTAACGTCTTTTCATAGAGAGGAATATCCGATGAATTTGTCGCCTCAGAGGTCAGTTTCACTTTTCCGCTGACGTGTTTGCACCTTGTTGTATTCTGGGTGTTGCATCCGGTTGCTGCGAGTACAAAAGGGGAATCCAAAGAGTCTTTTTTTGTAAAAGCAGAGTTCCCTGCAGCTCCGACTTCCTGTTTACACTCATCTCGCTCATTTATACACGTATGCTCCGCTCACACACGCTCGTATAACCGCTCGCATATGTTGTAATTAGATAGAAAAGGAACATATGCTCACCTGCTCTCACGGCCGATGTTCTCATACACAGTCACTATGCACCATGGTCTCGATGTACGAGACTCCCCGTGCATCATCAGCTCCTCTATCATCTGTTGTATGGGACTGTATTGTTTATTCAAAGCTTAGATTGCTGTTTGATGCAGTTCTGGAGAAACCAACTGTAGCTGGACCTCCAAAGGAGGCGTTACTGTGTACTCAGGCAGGTCTGAGGTTAACCAATGAGTCCTGAGTACTCATGTTATAATGTAGTAATGACTACTGAGTACTAATGCAACATCAACATGTGTGTGATGCCATTACAGGATCTGTGGTTCATTTCTAGGGCACACTTGTGTAGACGCAGAGGCTCGTCTGGCTCCAGGAGAGGCTGAATCAGAAGCAGGAGACAGAAACAGTGTCGGAGGGAGGACGAGGAGCCACATGAGTCATGCTGACCCCAAGAAAATAATCCCGTCACACCATTTAAGGCCGTCGCTGCATGCTTTGGGGAGTTTTTGGAGAATAGAAAAGAAGACGGCTCCAGTGTGTGTGTGTGCTGCGTCATGTACGGTGAAGGAACAGGTGGAAATAAAAAGCGGAGACAAGATGAAGATAAAATCAGGCAAAAGGCAAAATCGGAGGAAGGAAACATCCAATCAAAAGGGACGTTATCAGTTATCAAGCTGGTTACTGGCATTATGGAATGATTGTCATGTTATAAGTGTGCAAAGCAAACAATAAAGGCTCCCACTATTCACTGCAGAGCTACGGGCTCCTTTTACAGCTGACAGGGAGGGTGAAGCTGCTGGTGAATAACGGCTCCCGGAGAACTGAGCAACCCGTGTTATCATCATTATATGTGGAGTCAGAGTGAGACTGCAAATACACTTCCAACTGTCACTTCAGTTGTTGCCTGTCTTATTACCTCACAATATGAGCCTGACGAAATGTCTGTTACTAAGCAACTAGAGCAGTTATAAAGCTTAATGGACACTATATTATTTTAATAGCAGTTGTGTGTGTTCAAGCCCATCAAACAAAGTCTACTAGGGTTTGTTTCGAGGGAGATTTTAGTCAGCTGGAAATGTGTGTCCATGGAAAACAGAAGGAACCAGCGGTAAATGAAAACTATTCATTTTCTTTAAATCTCTTTTTCAACACACACACATGGTTTCATTCGGCTGTGTTCCCTTTAACCATGTGGATTAGAAGCTGATCTCTCCTGTTGGATATCTTCCTGCATCGCCTCTCATCTACACCAAATGCTCACACTCTCCATTTAAAGGCAAGTGTGTGCTATTGTGGTTGTGCATGTATCAATGTCATTATGAGTTATAATCAACATTCCAGAAGGAGCCTGCAGGGTTTTCCCATATTATTTCTATAAACGCTTAAAGGGCTAGTCTGCCAGGAATGTTTTACGTACACAGAAACGACACTTTCTATTGAGCCACTCCGACCGGGGGAGAGCAGGAACAATCGGGTGTAAGAGGATGAAGCAGGTTGAAGGTGAATGTGTCACTCCGGTGTATCTTAAAGGCTGTTGCAAACATGATGATTCAATGCATCCCTGCAGTGTTTACATGCTGCAATAACACCATCATGTTTGTACATTATCACTGCAATGCATTTGTTCCTGTTTAGATACAAAAGGCTCAGGTGAATGTTTTATATTTGTCTTTGTTAATCAGAAAAGTCAGGCTAGATGAGGAGATCAGGCTTGTCCTGCACCCTCCCTTAGTGATGCTGCTATGGACCTGGTATTCTGTATGCATTGATCTCTTTCCCGCTCTCTTTCAAGCTATACAAATGAAATAATAAAACTGAATTGATGTTGATATGAATTGAACACCAGGCTTCCAGTTTCCTGGCAAAATGTCTCCAGGCGAAAAAAAAAAAACCCATTTAAAATAAAACTAAAATTCTAACACATTCAGAATAGAGTATCTGCCAGGTCTGGGACACGCAGCGCTGGCTGCAGCCCACTCTCCTTGAATATTTGCAGCGAGACAGCAATCCATCCCTGAGTGCTGTAATTTGCAGCGACATCCAGGAAACATCCGCCTGCAACGTATGTGACATCCAGGATTGGTTGTGGGCTTCCAGCAGAGACAGATGATCGGATACAGGGAGAGACTGAGCCCCACGCTGCCCCATTAAGTGATCAAAACAAACGCCCCCAAGTAATCTATTTCTAGATTATCAACTTCTTCATGACAAGGCGAGCTGGAGCCAAAGATCTCTGAGGACACAGGGATGACGTTGGATGATAGTTGTTAGCAATAAGATGCATCAGTGAAGCTAAATGTGTCCCTGGCAGCTACTGAGAGACAAAGATGGGGAGCAGCCGGGAAAAAGCAAAAATAAAATGTCAGCACTTAACGCTGCAGTGCAGACAGGCTGAAAGATGAGCAGCTTTGTCCCTCAAATATCTCCTGAAAGCGAATGTTTAGCTTGCATGTGTAATCACCTCCTTTTGGTTTGACTTTATTGTCCAAAAGAGAAAATAAGCACTTACAGAAAACGGAGTTGGAGCACCCATAACATATTTTACACCAAACGCATCAATTAAACGTGTTGTTGTTCTTCCCGGTTGTTGTGGAATATTTGCTTCATACTGAAGAAAATCTGACAGCTCAACGTGTGAGTGAGTGAAGCCAGGCCGTCGGTCTGAGCGCGGGGACAAACTCAACAAGACTGAAGGTTGCAGCCCACTCAGAAGATCCTTTTCCATTCACCATCTTAAATGATTACGACTGTCAGACTGAATCGTAGATCACTGGAGTAATTACACATCGAGGCATCAATGACTTGTGTTTGTTGTGTTTCCCTTTCTCAGAATCAAAAAACGATCCAACCCACTCACAGCAGTTAATCCCAGTGCTTCCCAGCTCCCTGCCAACGGCTGGATGTCCAAACAGAAAAACACTATTTGGAAACTCAGCCATAATCAAGGCGTACATGTGTAGTTCTGTTTGCTGTAGCTGCGTTTAGACTGCTGCAGGCCGATTTACGAGTTATTTTTGACCTAACCAGAAACTCATAGCAGTGACCTGGAAGGCTGAAATCAGGTGCGATCAAATGAACCAGACGATCATCCACTGAACTCGGGATTATATGCTCAATTAACCCAATATCACACATGATTAATTCAATGGCATTAAATAAGTACAGTGCAGCAGAGCTGCTGCCCCCAAGAATATACGTTCTCATGCCAACTGAACGCCTTGTCAAGCTCCTTTAACGTCACGATGAGGATAACGGCAGGAGGGAACAGAGCAGAGTACAAAAGCACGAAAAATGTATATTTGAAGCTAATGAGAGGTGCGATGCAACCTGTGAATCTACAGATGGATTCAGAACAACGCAACACAACGATTTAGTGTCATAGAAGTGTGTAATGTGGTGAATTTAATGAAAGTGTTTGTACCATAATTGGCATTCGCAGCACAAGCCGAGTCCTATGACATCATCCTGAGCCGCTGTCTGTAATGACATAATGCCCTGCACATCATAAAAGACCTGAGTCACTGCAGACATGAAACCAAGCTTAAGATCGTTTACTACGTTGGGAACAGGAAGTAAGACTGGAAAAATACAGCTGAGGGCCGACGCAACGATGCTTCTGATCACCAGCCTGTTCACTGGCCTTCCTCATCCTGCACCAAATATTTACGATGTTCGAGGGTCACAACTGCTGCTGACTTCTTGTTGGTGTTTCCCCCCCAAAGAGGGGCAATTCTAGCATTTCGTGTAAATTCTGGCAGCATTCAGAGAGCATCTGTCTCAGCCAATGAATTCCAATCCTGGATGCCGAGAGGATGATGAGGAAGGATTTGGATTAAGGATTTGTTCATTCCAGCTCCCATTTAACTTGTAGAAACGAGTTTGCAAATCAACTGAACTGAACATTTCCTTCATAATAATAATGATAATAATAATAATCTCAGTTATCTACAGCTGTGCATCCCGCTACATTAACGATGATGGTGTTATACAGTAGCTTGCTATAACTTGCAGAAGTATTTGCAGGACTGTCATTGTCCTGAATTGGATCCCAGATTCCTAATTTATCTGCACATGTCCATGCTTCCCCCCCGGGGCTCTCTACTGTATAACAGTCCTTGAAAAGGATGTTTGGCTTTATCTTGTGTTTGGACTCAGAGTCCTGTGGAGATTTGTTGTGTATACACACAGATAATGCTGTTTGGTTTTGACCACTAGCCTGCATCCTGCCTGTGAATGACTAAATTAGATGAATACAATGGATCCCCATGGATCTTCCTCAGGGGTCTGAAACTATGTAGCTGCCCCCCCCCCCCCCACCACCACCACCACCACCACCACCACCATGGAGCACTCATGGAGTCGTGTCTGCTGTTTTTAGGAAATTGTTGTTCAGATGGACGTGACATTCATACTACTTCTAATAATACAGCAACAAGTAATAATAACAAATATTTCAATAGTAATTCAAATAATTCATCTGATAAAATGATGTTGTTGTTCTTGTGTATTTTAAAACTAAAACTAGAAGGAAGCTGAGACAATAAATTGACTGTCGGAGTCACAGTGGACTCTTAAAGTGTGCCACAGTCATTACATCGCATCTGCAATTTAATGATTCAAATAACCACACACAGAATATTCCCACATCAATAACTCGCATTTCCTCACTAAAGATCCACTGAGCTTTAATAACTTAAAGATGTAATTGGAGATTTTAGCTCGATGAAGGCAGGTTTAGTTGTATAGAGAGGATGGAGGCGACATAACAGCAGTTCAATCCGTCAGTTCCCTGGATGGAACTTCTACTGTGCCTGCTAAAAGGTGCAGCAGCAGGACAGAGCTGTGTGACCTGGCATGCAGCAACTACAAAGGAGACAGAATGACACCAAGTCAAACCCCAAATGAGGTCGAACTGCACAAATAACGGCCTCTGACCCTCTGCAGAGAGCAGACATGTGTCTGCCTCGGCTAACAGTGTGTCTCTCTGTGGCCACCTGAGCCTTCGCTACATGCTGTTCACGAAGAAATAAACAGTATGGAAACATCTGGACGATGAGCCTGTCGTGGTTTACAGGAATCTCCTCTGGAGGTCGATCCTTGTTGCTCATTTCCCCAAATCTCATGAATGAGCTGTCCTCTACACCCCGAGGTCCAGACCGGTGGACCAGCACAGACCCTTAATACAAGGAACACCTCATTGTTCATGCTGCTATAATCCAGGGAGATTATATATCAACGTTACCAGGACGTTACATTATGGTTGATTCAAGGGGGGTAAACTGGAGTCAATGATGTTGAATTAATATCCAGAAGAAACAGGTTAAACACTATTCAACTGGACTATTATTAGCTGGATTGCATCCTAATATTTCAATAACGAATTCTATTGCTATTTTTGGCTTTGAAGAAAAAACACTTCAACTTTCAAACTGGCTCTGCTGGTTGGTTGGACAGTGAGCCCATCAGATACATAACGTTCCCCAGATGATGGATCCTAAAGACTATTTATGAGACCATAAAGTGTAATCCCATTTAATGTGGTTCAGGATGGTTTTTCACTGTCGTAAGGATGAACGCAATAACCGGTGAATTCCTTACTTTGTAATAAGAAAGGAACTCTGCGAAACATCAAAGCAGTCACACCATGTTCGTACTGTTGCATGTTCAAGATGTTCATTGCACCATTTTGCCTAAAGCTGGTTCCAGTTACAGAAAGGGTTTGATTATTGTTAATTGATTACTTCCTACGATAATAAAGAAACATGATGATCCATCAGGGTTACCGTACATTAGGTTCTTCCATCTTTCCTCTTTGATTCCCTGAGGACATTATCTGGTCGGGCTCAGCCTCAACCGCTCCGTGTTTCCGTGTCTCCATGTTTCACTCGATCACAGGCTTCATCCACCAGCCGTCGCAATGACAAGGTCTACGTGCAAAGCTTGCAGCTCGCAGAGTTCTTTGCAAAACTTCCACGTTTCCCTGACTTCTCCCTTGTTTTTATCCTTTTCCCTCCAATACATTTTCTGTTATTGGCTGCCACATGTCTTTCTTCTGCCCTCAGCTCGAGGCGACGTTGATCCATGAGACCTTTAACTCGGGTTTAAATGAGATCTCAGTGGTGTGTGTGTGTGTTTTCAGAGTGTGTGTGTGTTTCTGTGATTAATGCGTAGGCAGGTTCTGCAGGTATATAAATACCTGTGATTGTCTTTTCTGCTCAATTGCTACTAGAAACTTTACAGAGAAACAAGCCACGATGAAAGCAACTATTATGTAGGAGATCAAAACAGCTCCTGAGGGCTGATTTGGGACCGAACGGCTCAACAACCTTTTCTGACACAAGTGGTCACCTCATGAATAGAAGGTGAAAAGAAGAGTTTGCAATCAACCACCTCGATTGCCGGGGGACTGACTCAGAAGAAATTCATGTTGTTTGTCGGTCTGACGTCTGTGGTGGTTTCATGGTGGAGGATAAACAAATGGTATAAACAATTAATGGTGCTTTTTAAGTGCTTCAAAGAATCTGGGCTGAGGGGACGGAAAAAGGTCCTGAACCTCTGAGAACTTGGAGCTTCTGACTCCAGAAACCTTTTTCCTATTTATGAAGATTCATCATTGACTTTGGTTTGACCTCCTTTGTGCCTCGTATAAAGAAGTCTGTGTTATCAGTTAGCATTCAGGATGTGGAGGGAAAAATCATAGACATCGCATAAATCACATCCATCACTTATCTGCCTGGATATTTGAACAGCCGCCAGTCATAAGCACCAGGACTATTGCGATGCCCTTTGAGGCCGACCACCATGCACAGTAAGAGCCGGAGTCGACCACAAGCGTAGTGTAGTTTCCTCACACATCCCAACAACAATGTGCGACAATAAGCACATGAGAGATGCACTGCAGATCTGGTGAACGCAGGCCTTTGAAAGTCTGCAAACAGCCAAAAACATTGCAGCAACTTTGGTCTTCAATCTGCTTGAAACAGCTGACATAGACATTAAATCATACTGTCCAATCTCACAGTCAGTGAGTCACAGTTTTGATTCACATCGTAGCTTCTATCTCATGTCATAACCCTCCCCCACCCTCACCATTCACATAACTCTCCACTGTATTTAAATCAGTGGGAGTTAATACCCTTCAATGACTCACAGCATCCCGGTGATCTGACCACAGAGCTCACGCTGCTGCTAATAGTCCACTTCAACACAATGGCATTATGCGATACAAACAATAGCTTCAGTGTGAGACTCATTCAGGTAGAGCTCGACATTCAGCCCTTCACAACAACCTCAATACAAAGAAAGGATTAAATAGGATGCACTCTGTGAATGTGTGTGTGTGTGTGTGTGTGTGTGTGTGTGTGTGTGTGTGTGTGAGTTTGTATTCGTCTCTCTGCCACATGTTTGTCCGCAGGTTTCCCAAAGCTTGTATATTATCTTTCTTGGAAATGTTGCCAGAGATGACGCACTTATTTGGGAATAACTGAGAATTGAAGACGCCCATGGGATACAACCATAAACACGAGGATAAGCAAACGAGGAGAGTGGGGATTAAATGTATCCTACAAGATCGTTATGTCAGTAGTCGGAAGCAATAAAAAAAATGTTGCTTTCCTGCACGATGCAACTAGAAGATGCGTTTCATTATCTTATGCACGGTTTTATCAATCCCCGTGGTCACCTGACCTGATACTGATCAGAAATGCTTCTTGTTTCTTTAGTTTTTTAATTACAGCAGTTTGTGTATATGTGTGTTTGCATTCTGCCTGTATTGTCTATTCCATAACGGGGGCTGTGCTCATGTACTTCTCATCCAACAATCATCTAGATCCGCTTATCATCCTCTCCTCAGGGTCACGGGAAGCTGGATTCTATCCCAGCATGCAATGGGCAAATGGGATTTACAGCCTGGACAGGTCACCGATTTTTCAAAGGGATCACTGAGCGAGTGCGTGTGTGGCCTCTTTTAACTGCGTTTGTGGGGTCCGAGGTTAAGGCAGTCAGCTGAGGCTGAGGGACCAGGGAAGCATCATGTCGATGACAGTTCCCCTCGTGGGTCTGTCAGTGTTCAAAGGGCCGGATGAGATTCACGACCCAGCAACATGATGCAATAACAATGTTTTATTTATACGGGTTGTAATAGCACATTAAATGGCTCAATAATTGTCATCTCGGTTTGTTAGTTTGACTGATTAGAAACAGTTATATTCAGTAAAAGGTGTTGTTAAGACACCTTGTTTATTATTCAAATCTGATCTAATGTGCGATGCTTTCTTCTGATGTGGCTTTTGGGATTCTAATCTCACACAACAATGCAACTCTGGCATCCAGTGTTGCATTGTGATGCAACCTAAGAGCTAAGAAACTCAGTAACTCTGGAGACACCGTCAGACCTGCATCCCGACTGATCTGACCACAAGTGGACAACTCTAAGTATAAGCCTGAACACGCCCAGGATGCTTTGACATACAATCACTGCACATTTGAAGGTGGGCCGGGCCAGATGGAGTCACAGCAGGTACATAAACATGACATGGATCCGATGTTTTGCAGTGACTCTGTTGCAGGTACATAAGGTGGTTAAAAACAAGGATGCTTTCGGAGCACATTTGTAAACGGAAGTGCTGTATTGTTTATTTGTAAATCGTGTGTGAAAGTGGGATCACAAGTGGAGATACACACACACACACACACACACACACACACACACACACACACACACACACACACACACACACACACATACATGCCAAAGCAATGCCGACACCATGACCCTAAAGCGCCTTCACTTCACTCGAATGATCTAATTCAATGGGGTTTTCCTTCCCTTCCTCCGGTTCAGTTCCTTCTATCGCTCCGCTTCTTCCTCTTCTTCTTGTATAATTGCCCCTTTGCTCTGTTCGGACACACACACACACACACACACCAGCACACACACGGCCTGTGGTGCGACTTCCTTTGTAATGTTTATTCAGCTTGATGTAGCCAAAACTAATTTGAGCACCAAACCAGCAGATGTGTTCCAGCTCCACACATCACTGCGGGGTCTCCGACCCAGATGGGAAGGCAGACTGCACAACAGATCTGTGCTCAGCTGAATGTGAATGTGCTGCACTCGGACCACTTTCAGTCAATTTCAGAAAAAGTCTTTATTCGTAGATGGAGGAATCTGGATATTATGCTGATTGATGTCCTCTGATGTGCATGTCTATTACACATTAGTGCAAAGTTACAGTCCTGCCTGAAACTCCAGCGACAGAATGGGAACATGTATTACTGGATACACTTGTTGAAGCCGATCAAAAGGCCAGGTGAAATGGAACATTGGGTAATCTAGTTGTAGATCTGTTTGGGTGATGATAACACACCTGATTTGCCTGCCCGCCTGTATTAAACTGAGGACGAACCTGTTGTGGGTTCTGTCTGTCTGGACTCTATCAAAAGACAATACATATCCAACATCATCATCATCATCAGTAAACTTCATC
Source organism: Macroramphosus scolopax (assembly GCA_901007825.1). Classification (NCBI taxonomy): domain Eukaryota; kingdom Metazoa; phylum Chordata; class Actinopteri; order Syngnathiformes; family Centriscidae; genus Macroramphosus; species Macroramphosus scolopax. The sequence goes on along the minus strand of CAAKHC010013806.1, from coordinate 8,609 downwards.
ATCTGGGTTCTGTCTGTAGCAAATTTCACTGTAATCCACTCAAGTGTTGTTGACTTTTTTTCTCGTCATTACTTTATTATTTCATGTTGCTCAACAGTGTGACAATCCAAACCAGTTAGCTGTCTTCCAGGTTCGAACTCAGCCGGTGAGCCTGTAAACGGGGAAACCGCCACTGAACTTCATGCTTGAGAAGTGCCACTACGTGAAGCTGGTAATTGCGCTGGCCGCAGGCTCACCCTGAGGAGACAAAGGGAGTGAGGATCAGTAATCATCACCCTGTGATCAACAAGAGTAATTATAGCATCCCGCACAGAAAACGCCTTTGTTCCATCGAATGAGAGGCTGCACAGGAAGTGAATGGGACACTCAGACACCTCCAACAGGCGCTTATTTGTTGTTGTGTACTATTTTCTGCAGGGATCACAATCCTATTGGGCCTGTTGACCTGTCGTGTGGCCGTAAATGAAGAAGAGTCCACAAACATTTTGAGTCATTGGGGATTAAATTGAGCACGGGTTCAAACACAGGCCACATGGACTCTCCGACGTGGTCACACATCACAGTAATCTGGCCTCTAAATGACCCAATTAGGTCCTCGATGGGTCATTTGGAGGCTATTTATGAACAATGTCATAATATTTCATTGGAGCTTATGATTGTGGTTCACTGAAGGCACAATGATTATCAATCCAAATGGTTCTAATTAAAGTTTGGATAAAAAGGGAACTTTATATTGTATCAAGAAGCTACACTGTTCACTTGTCTGGGTCGGTTTGTGTTCACAAAGGTGGAACTCAAACGGTCCAGAAACTGTAAGTTCTTTATTTGTTTATTTCCACGTGGACTTTATCAAACATCCCCTGCAGGTTAGGTTTACATTCATGCTGGTTATGACTGGTCAGCATATCAACAGGCTGAAGAGGACCACACATATGAACGTCTGGCAGAACAGCCATTTATTAAATAATGTAATATATCAGGTAGTCAGAGGAAGACACCCTGCCAACACACAATCTAATCACAGAAGACGGCTGGCTGACGAGGTGCAATTACGAGCTGTCAGTTTCTCATCCCATACAAGCACTAATAGAAGTCTACACTTCCTGTTAATATTTCAAATCATGTGGATGCACCACGAGTGTGTTTGCATGTGTAGAACAGTGTGTGAAAAGGGGACGAGCAGAACATCGACATACTGAAACTTTCCCCTTGACTGTTGATTGATAATTACTTTCCTTTGTCTTGTCGAAGCATCTGATGTAAAAGTGTCTCGGTGCTGGAAACACATGTCGTTCTATGAATCCCGTGTCTCCCTCTTCAAATTGTATAAAGTATAGCTCACACATTTTGAACATATGTTCATCAAGACATGACATTACATAAGAGATAAAACATGCAGTAAGAAGTATAAAGAAAAACTGGGGAATGAAATAACACTGTCAGGCTGGGGGGAGCAGGTGGACCCAATAGCAGGGATATCCAGACGAAGGCAGGCCTTGATTAAATAATAATTTATTTTTAGCGTTCCAAAACAAAAAGGCATCAAACCAAAATCAGGTAGATCCAATGGCAGGCGGACACGGGGCATCAAATACGTGGAATATCTTACAACCCACCACTGAAACACAACAGGATCTGACAAAGGGGAACTGAGACCTTAAAACAGGGTAACACGACACAGGTGAGAAGACGAGGGCAGGGAGCTGATTAACAAACGACACACAGGTGACATCAATAACAAAGGGCGGGACAACAGACAGGAAGTAAAACACAGAAGGAGACATACAAAATAAAACAGGAAGCCACAAAACAGACCCACCAAGTCATCCAAACCCAAAGTTAAACGTACACCCAAATAAGACGTGTGCTGTATATTTACCTGATTTATGCTCTTAACATTGTATTATATTAAAACCCTGCAGCCACTGTCACTCGTCCATCTCCCACTGAGTGAATGTTACCACAGCCTCGTCTACCTCCTCTGATCCGCCCTGCACCCTCCTGTTCTGATACCATACGAGTCACACATGTGATAATTCCTCACGGTTGGACGACTGCGATGCCCTTTGCAGCGTTCTCCCCTTTCACCTCTTCAATAGACATGCGAGTCCCAACTCATCCATCCATAGTCCAACACCCCCCCTCTGCTCCGGTGGAACTGGACCCCTCATTCTCCCCCAAACAAACCTCTGAACTATGGGTGACACCATGTATGACACAGCTTTCTATGATGGCTTTCTATCTTAGGTCCTTATATATGTGTATACTTGTACATGTGCTTGTACATACACACACATACAAAGACTATTTCTACTTTTTACACTGGTAAGTGCTTTGAGTTTGTTTGACTGCACAAACAAAGAAATCATTACGTCAATACCCTCTATTGTGTAGTTATATTTATTGTTATATTTTTAAACAGAAATATTATATAGAATTATATATAGATTATTTATAATATACAATTCAAAGCTATTGTGAGCTTCATCCTTTGTTTATCTGTACATATTTTCACGTCAGAACTTCACAGACTTCAGTTCTATTCTTCTCTTCGAGTCTTAAGAAAGTTGTTTGATTGAAATCTGATGCATTTTCTTCCGGTGTTTGTGAGCAGCCTCCTTCACACACAACCTCCACAACGCTCGCATGAATTACGTGTTCTTAATCATTGTTTTGCTGCCGCATGGACTGTGATTTTGTTCCTAATGTTCTGGCTTCGATCCAGCGACGAGGAAACCACCTTGCAATTAGCATGCGAGAGCAGACACACACACACACACACACACACACACACACACACACACACACACACACACACAGACAGAGAGAGAGAGAGAGAGAGAGAGAGAGAGAGAGAGAGAGAGAGAGAGAGAGAGAGAGAGAGAGAGAGAGAGAGAGAGAGAGAAGGGGGAGATGAAGAGGTT